>SZWC01007912.1:86934-112306 GCA_023375785.1 Penium margaritaceum
ATCCGACTTCACCATTGGAAAGATCAGGTGGCAAAATGTCTACGGTCCAAGTTTGAGGCCGATCCAACGGTCGGATTGGGAGATATGAATTTTCAAAGTTTCGGGGGTCATGGACCGTCGATGTCTGGGTGGGCATGGGTGATGGCTCCATGCCTTAGCCTGAGAAAAGAAAAAGGCAAGAGGTCCAGGGTCAAGACCTGATGGGAGAAATATCCAAAAAGGTCCTTGGTCTTAGGATTGCCTTGTCAGAGTGTGCTGACTAGGATAAAGGTACCTCTCCTTACTTTTTGGGTGAGGTGAGATCCTTGTGTGCTAGCCATGGACACATGGCAATTCTCCATGGGTTTGTGGGTTATGTGACCACTAGGAGTGTGCCATGAGAGCATTCTCTAGCTCTCTAGGTCGTGTGTGAGTGGTCAGCCTGATTGCTAGGCTGATTTCCTCCCTTGTGTGAGATTATGGACTCTAGTGTGTGAGCCTTAGCCTCCATGGCTAAGTGGTGTGGCTTGTGAGAGGGCTGACTTGCCCAAGCTCTAGCTCTATATGTACTCCACCATTTTGAGTGATTGAACAACCATTCTTCAGCACAAGTGATGCCCTTCCAATCACACATGCTCGCTGCTCCAAGGCTCCCTCTCTCCTCAAGTTCCAACAGACGGACAATAAAATCAAGGAGTTGCAGAGCGAACTCATTGGAGAGTACCTGGGCAAGGAGTTTCGGGACTACCTTGGAAGAACAAGCATCAAGGCGCGGCGCACCATGCCATACCTGCCGTAGCAAAAAGGTGTTGTTGAATGCGCCAACTGCGCCATCATTGAATCGGCGCTCTCCATATTTCACGGGGCTCGGCTCACCTATGACTTTAAGGCTAAAGCAGTCAGTGTTGACCTGATATGCTCCTTGTCCATGGCTTATATCTGGACAGGTATAGGACGGACTAGGCATGCACTGCTCCCTTGGAGTAAGTCCCCTAAGTCTGGTCCACATAGATAAGGCATGCACTACTCCTTTAGAGCAAGTCCCCTTGGTCTAATCTGGATACTAGAGCCACCAAATACTACCTAGGATAACTCTTTATGGCTTAAACGTTCCAGGGTAAGGCTTAGGAGCAAGAGGTCACTGGGTCTAATCCCAGCCCGGTGCCTACTTTTCTTTGTGACCAAAAGGTGGACAGGAAGGTTCTAAATGACATCTTAGAACATTCCAAGGAGGATGACACAATCCAGATTGCCCCCAAAGTGGCTCATCCAAGGAGGCACTACGCGGCTAGGCTACAGCCTAGCTCTAGGACTAAAAGAACCTGTCAGTTGCTTGTCATTGAGTACAGTTCTTATCTTTGAGAATCCTTACACAGTTGTCCACTAGAGGCATACACTAAAGAAGCATTGGTTGGTCTAAGCCCCAGGAGTTCCCTCGTCGCACGAAAGGGACCAGGTGCTAAGGAGACAGTGCAAGAATGTCATTCCTATGAACTGCTCAGTGAAGAACTTTGGCTCTGATGCTGATATCATCTCTTGTTTGCAATACGAAGAGCGGTCAGCGGGAACTATTGTATCGCGACCCGGTTTCTAAACCATTGCCTCAAGCAGGTTGAGAATGGATTATGCGCTCACAATCGTTCAGCTTCATCAGCTCCATCAGCTCCATCAGCTCCAACGGTGGGAGCTGGCACTTAGGGAAGAAGGGCCGAGGATAAGCTCTACCCTTGGAGGTACGACCCTTGGACCCTAACCAGGATAAGCTCTACCCTTGAAGGCACGACCCTGGGCTTGCTAGTGAGCGTTCTTCTTTGTTTGCATGTGATCAACGGCTAAGGGGTATGCGATGGATTTGCACATTCTAAATCAATAGGAGACAACAGCATACATCAACCTACATTGGTCTTTACGAAGCAAAGAAGCAGAGAAGCAGAGAAGTAGTATGACGACACCCGCGACGCTCAATCTCGAGTAAGTTAATGGTGGAATGTCAAAGTCACAGGATTTGGTTTTCCCTTGTGTAGAAAACCAAAACTGGGAAATCAACACCAACATGAAGGCCATGATCCTCCTCATGGACCTACCTGAAAACTAAGGTCCTGTGATCACTAACTTTGGCGGTTGGAAGGACAATTTGACGTATGAGGTAGTGTCTGAGTCCGTGCGCAATGAGGCCATGCGTTATAGTGGTAGTGAAGCAAACATTTCAGCCTATGCTGCACAGTACGGTGGTTGTGGCAACAATTCCTCTTTTGGTCAGAGCAACAGCGAAAACAGTAGCGGTGGAGGAAAAGGCAATGGTGGCGGTGGAAAGAGTTCAAAGCGTCCTGGGAAATGCCATGACTGTGGCATGCCTTGACATTGGGCATGGGAGTGTAGGACTCCCAAGAAGGAAGACAATGATCATGGTGGTAGATATGAGGGAAAAGGAAAGGGTAAGGAGTTGAAAAACATGATGGCTGAGAGTGTGCCGGCAACTAAGGGAGCACCACTACTCAAGTGTGCTGCTTGCGGGCTCGACTCTGGTACGAACTACCTCTACGGAAGGGAGAAGGATGGGTTCACCCCCACTAGAGACACTGAACATCGCTTCAAGTGTGCCAATAGTAGCCTTGTCCATACACAAGGCGAGGGAGATAAGCTGATCAGCATTAACATGAACGGTGCAAAGAAAGACTTGAAGCTAGAGAATGTCTTCTATATGCCGTGTTTTGCAGCGAACCTCCTGTCAATGTCCAAAATCACGAACAACAACATGATGGTCGTCTTCACAGAGGAGAAGGCCGTGATTTTCAAGAACAAGGACATCAAGATCTCCTATCCCAAGGTGAGTCTTGTCGCACAGGTCCAAAGAGTAGATGAACTCTACGTGTTGTAGACCAAATTCCTTGAGAGTACAACTGAGGGATATGCGGCTATTGAAGAGCCCAGGTCTCTAAAGGCTGATATTGCACCACAACCTATCACCATGGCAGCCAACTCCACCAGTAGAGAGGTTGAGCTGTGGCACAGGTTATTTGGCCATGTGGCCGACAGCAGAATGCAAGCTATGCAGCAGCAAAAAGAAGTTTATGGGATGGAATGATCTAAGGCCAAGGATGAGGGAAAGTGCAAAAAGCTGTGTGGGGCATGCCTCCAAGGCAAGGGAAAAAGAAAGTCCTTTGAGCGTAATGGGCAACGTACGGTAGCAATCTTGGACCTGATTCATTCTGATGTGTGCAGACCATCCCGCATCCCTTTGAACAGCGGTAGTAAGTATTTCTTGACCTTCATCGATGACCACAGTTGCAGGTCTGGACCTACTTCCTCAAGATGAAAGGAGACGTCAAGGACATGATGCAAGAGTTTATCACAATGGTAAAGCGGCAGACAAGCACGAAGGTGAAGGCAGTGCGCACAAACAACGGTGGTGAGTACAAGGCGTGAGAAGGCTGGTTGAGCCAACACGGCATCAACCACCAGACCACCACGCCTTACACTCCCAAACCAATGGCGTTGCCCAGCGGATGAATCAGACTATCCTCGGCATGACACAAAGCATGCTCTTTCATACCAAACTTGCGCTTCGCTTCTGGGCTGAAGCTGCAAGAACTGCTTGCTACCTTGTGAATCTCACTCCGATAGCTGCGCTTGGAAGGCGTGCTAAGAACTAACAAGAGAAGCAGTTCAGGATACCACAGGAGGCTTGGTCAGTGAAGAAGTCTGATGCCGCACACTTGAGGGTCTTTTGCTATACTGCCTAGGTAAAGGTCCAAGTAGAAGGAAGTAGCAATCTAGATGCATATCCTCGTAAGTGTGTAATGGTCGGATATGTCACCGTACACAAGGCGTACAAGCTCTGGGACCAAGCGGCTCGAAAGCTGTCAGGAGCCAAGATATCAAGTTTGATGAAAAGACACTCGGCAAGGGAGAGTCGCTGGATCTCGTTCATCACAAGTCACTAAGCCTTCAAGCACACCAGTAACACTCCGCCGTAGTACGCACCATAAGAAACCTTAGGTCAGGTACGATGCTCACAGTGCGCAATGGACCGGACATAGCTGGTCATGCTTGGCTCAGGGAGAGCTTGTGACCGTAACAGAGGCTGTGAACATGCTAGATGTGGCCAAGAGGAAGGAGGTATTTGATAGCAAACTCGCATCCATTGAAGAGAATAAAAGATGGGTTCTAGTGGACAGGCCTCCAAACGCGCACGTAGTTGGATCAAAGTGGATATTCCGGAAAACGTTCAAGCGAGATGGTACTATTGACAAGTACAAGGCAAGAATTCTAGCAAGGGGATTTTCCCAGTGTGCAGGTTCAGGGTACGAGTAGACCTTTACGCCTGTCCTCGCCTTTGCCTCCATCAGATCCATGTTAGGCATGTTGTTGTAAAAGATCTGAAAGTCCACTAGATGGATTTTAAGACTGCTTTCCTCTACAAGAAACTAGGGAATATTCTCTATCTCACGACGTTCTACTTCCGAGCTCGCGCTCATGGAGGAGGAGACCTTGATGTCTGTTGTCATGGGTGTGTTGATGGGCTTGCAGTCTTCCATGTTGTAGCGCTTGAGGACTTCCATCATGTACTTGGGTTGGTTAAGATCGATGGTGCCTGCTGCTCGATTGCGGTGGACGGCTATCCCGAGGTAGAACTCAAGCAGACACATATCCTTCATCTTGAATATGTTGCTGAGACTTATCTTTAGCTTGTTCAACAGCTTGACCGATGACGAGCAGATGATGAGGTCATCCACCTACAATACAACTCGCATCAACCCTTACTCATCCTCCCTCACATAGACATGAGGGCCATTCTTGCGGTGCGTGGAGGTAAGCCCTGCCATGAAGCCGTCCATCTCCTTGTACCACATCCTTGGAGCCTGCTTTAGTCCGTAGAGTGCTTTGACCAGTTTGGAAACCTTTCTTTCTGGAGTTGTCACTTCCTTGTGCACTTCCATGACCTCTCTCACCCGTTGCCGCTGGTGTGCTACACAGACGTCGACTCGGGAGGAAAATTTGAAGACAAAAAGTCCACCTTGAGCTTTGTGTGCCTCTTGAACGATGGTGAAGTTTCTTAAGCAAGTAGAAAGCAAGACTGTGTCTCCTTCTCTATCGCTGAAGTACAATACATCGCTCTGTCAGAAGCATGCAAAGAGACATATATGCTACTCAGTTTGCTTGCGCAAATGAAAGTGTCTGAAACGGAAGTAACACACTTCCACATCAACAACAAGAGTACCATAAAAATGGCACACGATGATATCATCTCCTGGCGGACCAAATACATTGACATCAGATACCACTACTCACGCGACGTCATTGGAAAGGAGATCATGGACGTGAAATACGTGGAAACTAGGAAGATGCTTGCACATTGCATGAGACAGGCATTGGATAGCAAATTCAAATCTACAAGTACTCAAGGCATCGGTATGGTCAACGCAGCGGACGAAGACTGAGGCCAAGACTGCTAGAGAGAGGAGAGATCTCACAACTAATGGACAGAAGTGCAAGGGAGGGTTTGTTCACCTCATATCCTCATTTCCATAGCTGATATTTGAACACGTACAGGACAGACTTGGCATGCACTCCTCCCTTGGAGTAAGTCTCCTAACTCTGGTCGAGATAGACAAGGGATGCACTGCTCCTTTTGAACAAGTCCCCCTGGTCTAATCTGGATAGTATAGCAAGTAAACACTACCTAGGACAACTCCTTGTAGCTTAGACGTTCCAGATTTAGTCTCTGGAACGAGGGGTCACTCTGTCAAATCTCAGCCCGGTGACTAATTTTCTTAATGACCAAAAGGGGGACATGAAGGTTGTAAGAGACATCAAAGAACATTTCAAGGTCCTTCCTCGTGGCTGGCGCCACTTGGCGGTCAGAGAGAGTGCCATGCAGGCAAGGGGGATGACACAATGCAAATTACCCCCTAAGTGGCTCATCCAAGGAGCCATTGCGAGCCTAGGCTAGAGGCTACCTCTAGAACTATAAGAACCTGTTGAAGGCCTGTCATTAAGTGCAGTTCTTATCTTTGAGACTCCTCACCGAGTAGTCCACCAGACGCAGACACTAAAGAAGTATTGGTGTGTCTAAGCTATTGCATGCCTAGGCTAGAGGCTGGCTCTAGGACTATAAGAACCTGTCAATTGCTTGTCATTGAGTATCGTTCTTACCTTTGAGACTCCTCACACAGTTGTCCACCAGACGTAAACACTAAAGAAGCATTGGATGATCTAAGCCCCAAGCGACATTTACCGCCTGTTGGAGGCGACCAAGATCTCGCGTGCACAAAGTTTTGGAGCATTGGTGCAGGCGATAGATAGTGAAATCTCGCATGTACGTTACAGTGAAATCGACATGCCTGCCTTGCAGCAACTTCAAAGGAATAAGATGGTACGTGACTTGTACACCATCTCTTACTTTGAGCAACAGTTGAGCATCGGCTGTTTAGAGGGCAAGCAGCATCGCGAAGCATTCTCTTGAGCAGGAGAGCATGCGAATGAGGTACTCGAGCTGGTCCACACAAACTCATATAGCCAGATGCAGACCCAGAGCTTTAGAGGCTCTAGGTATTTTCTCACCTTAGTTGATGATTTAACTACTTACACTGCGATGTATCGGTACTCGATGACCCCAGAAACTTCAAAAAGTCATCTCTCCTAATCCGACCGTTTGATCGGACTCAAACTAAAACCGCTGATATTTTCCCATCTTATCTCTCCAATGGTGAAGTTGGATTGACAATCGAAATAAGGATTTGGTAGTTTCTTGGAACTTGCTCCTGTGGACCTGAAACTGAGCCGGATGGCTCCTTTCACAATAATCTCCCACTTTGCCAAAGTCAGAGAGGGCTGAGTCCACATGCTTTCATGCATAACTGTTTCTTCTCAAGGGTCGCTCGCTTGGTGCAAAAATCAGCGACCTGTTTGCTGGTTGGAGTAAACCCTAGCTTGATAGCACCTTCTAAGATCATGTGCCTGATGAAGTGATAAACGGTGTGAATGTCCTTGGTGCGTGCATGGTGCTCAGGATTCTTGGCCAATGCAATTGCGCTCTGGACCTTGACGCGCATAGGAACTGGAACTCCTACATTTCCACTCATCTCTCTCATGAGACACTGAAGCCAAACTACTTCCTTGGCTCCAAAGCTGAGAGAAACGTACTTAGCTATCGTGCTTGAGGTGGCCACGACTACCTGCCCCTTGATGCACAAGGTGATGACCCTACCATTCATGAGGAAGACATGTCCAGAGATGGACTTGCGGTCCTCAGGGTTTGAAGCCCAATAGGTATCTGTGTAGCTGATGATGCTCTTGTTCTTACCGTTGTAGGTGATCCCAATATTGATGGTTCGAGCAAGGTAGGACAAGATCCGCTTCACTGCCTTCTGGTACTCAGGTGCAGGACTAGCCATGTGCTAGCTCACAGCACTTATCGCCTATGTGAGGTTCCGCCTGGTTGCAACCATTAGGTACATGAGATTGTCGATTGCGCTCTGGTACTTCTGCCGCTCAGCTGCATCCCATTTGCCATTGTAGCTCACGAGGTACTATCGTGTCCCCAGTGGCATACCGATGGGTTTTGCCCCTGCCATGCCGAACCGCTACAAGACATTCTTGATATAGCGGCTCTGTAGTATGGAGAGAGAGCGTATTTTGCGGTCACGAGGAACGTGAATGCCGATGGAATATGACGCCTCCCTGAGATCAGACATTCAAAAGCGCTCTTGTATGGCGTCCTTGAACTCATATAGTGGAGACATGCTGTAAGACAAGAGGAGCATATCATCAACATAGACGATGATGATGACCTCCTCATGACCATGCTGCAAGCGATAGACGTTGTAGTCACACTTACTACACTCAAACCCCATGCACTACAACGCCACATCCAACTTCTGGTACCAAGCACACGACGCTTGCTTGAGGCCATACACTGATTTCTATAGCTTGCAAATTAGGTGGTCTTGGCCATCCATGACGAACCCCTTCGGCTGCTCCATGTATATTTCCTCCTCCATGTCATTGTTCAGGAACGCTGTCTTCACATCCATGAAGTCCTCTGCTGCTCCATGAGAAAGGAGTATACGCATAGAGGTAAACTTGGCAACAAGGCCGAATGTTTTTGTGTAGTCGATGTCCTCTTGTTACGAGTAGCCCTTGGCAACCAGCCGTGCCTTGTACTTTTCCAAGTTGCCATCTGCTCCCATCTTCTTCTTGAACACGCACTTGCTCTTGATCACCTTACGTCCACATGGACGCTCAGTCAGCTCCCGCAAACCGTGTTTGAGGTGCCACTGTATCTCGTACTGTACAACTTGTGCCCAATGTGCTGCATGTAATGACACCATGGCCTCCTTACAAGTCGTTGTCTTGTCTGAATCTACTGCAACTGCGATAGTCATCTGATCTGGTTTTTGCAACATCCAGAAATACTTGCGCTCCTCAACCTTGTAGCGCACCCTGAGAGGGCACCTTCGACCAGGTGCTTAAGCGTTAGTAGGCGGCTGGCACGGTGATGTTGGCACAACTGTCCTTACTGATGGTGGTGCATCTTCTTCCTCTGCTTCTGCCGATGAGGCTGTTGTATCTGCTACGTCAATGGGAGAATAGAATGGTTCTCCCACTATCACAATAGAGGAAGGTTCAGGGGATACAAGGTCAGGGAGAATGCCTAATCCCACTGCTTCATCAGCTACAGGTTCTGCCGCCTCTTCGCGGATGATGTTGGTACGGATGATGTTAGTTTCTTTGAAAACAACATCCTTCGAGATGTTGACGTGGCCAATATCCTTTTGTAGTGGCGATACACCTTCCTTACCACATCATAGCCAATCATTAGCATCTGTGCGCTCTTTGCGTCCCATTGTTGCCGCTTCTCGTTCCGCACGTGCATGTGCGCCAAACTGTGCAACGCGCGAAGATGATCCATGGTCGGCTTCTTGCCGAACCACGACTCGTATAGCATCATCTGCTCCAGAGCCTTGGTTGGACTGCGGTTCTTGATGTTCACTGCAGTGCTCATTGCTTCGGCCCAGAAGTTATAGGTCTGCCAAGCCGCGTGCAACATGGAGCACGTCGGCTCAACAATGGTATAGTTGGCGCGTTTAGCTACGTCGTTTTGCTACGGCAAGTATGGCGTAGTATGCTGCACCTTGATGCCCGCTGTTGTGAGGTGGTCATGGAACTCCTTGCTCAGGTACTCTCCACCGCAGTCCCTCCGCAACGCCTTCATTATCTTACCAGTGTGGTTCTCCACCATTGTCTAGATTTCCTTGAACCTATCAAAGCACTGGTCCTTGGAGGAAACGATATACACAGCAGTGTAACGGCTGAAATCATCAATGAAGGTGAGAAAATACCTAGAGCCTCCAAAAGCTTTGGGTCTGCATCGGGCCACACAAGTCTCTGTGGACCAGCTCCAGTACCTCATTGGCGTGCTCTCCTGCTCCCGAAAACGCCTGCAGATGCTGCTTCACCTCCAAATAGTCGATATAAAACTGCTGGTCAAAGTTAGAGATGGTGGGCAAGTCACGCACCATCTGCTTTGTTTGAAGTTGCTGGAAGGTGTGCATGCTGATGTAGCTGTACTGCGTATGCCAGCTTTTGCCATCAATGACCTGTACCATTGCTACAAGATTTTGCTTGCGCGCGATCTTGGTCTCCACCAACAGTCGCTACATGTCGCCTTCCTTCACCAACCTGGCCAACACCTCTTCTTTTTCCTTGTCAAGGATATAGCCATAGTCGTCGTCAAAGACGACTTGCAATCGTCTGTTGGAAGGAGAGGACAATGAGAGAACGTTGAACGTAGGATCACGTACATACAACTCGCCATGGAACACTCTGACTTTAATGCAACCCGGGGTCTCGAACCATGTCTCCATAATCCCAATCACCTTAGCATATACCACTGGATCATCACCCAAAGCAATCGGTCAGGAGGAAATGGAGAGCAGCTACATTAATAAATCCTTGTTGTCCATCAAACTCTTCGTACACCCTGAGTCCTTGTACCACGCCAGATATGTCATTTTCTTCTGCGACATGTCAGACTTCGCCTTGTAGAGGTGATCGCTACCTAATTGGCGATGTTTATGTTGCCAAAATAGTGTACGTCATTGTGGTTTTGTTACTGCTGCTGCTGCTGACGTTATTGTTACTGCTATTGCTATTCCTGTGGAGATTGTTGTTTTTGCTACTACTGCTGCTGCTCCTTCTGATCCCTCTTGAATTTGAAGCACTTTTTTTTGGTAATACCCCTCTTTCTGGCAATAGTGGCACTTGCTCTTCTTCTTGCCTCTCTACCGCCCAGATTGCTGCTGTTGTTCGTTGCATCAGCCCATGACCATGAAAGCTGCTCTACGGCTGTTATTGCCGCCATTGCGGTTTGCTGCATTACAACGCAGCTCTACATGCACCAGGTGCATGCAGATGAAGTCCAAGTCGAGAGTTTACTGGCACTCAAACGTCTCTGGTACTGTCATAGCTCCTTGGCAGTCCCCTCAGTAAGAGGTGGATGAAGCGCATGTCTTCGACAAAGTCACCTGCTGCTTTTAGCTACTTTGCCACCTCCTTTGCCTTGTCCAAGTGCACTTCCATTCATTCGCCACCCTCCATTTTCAACGCCATGATCTTCTCCTCCAAAAGCATGACAAATGCAAGATCCTTGCTCTCACACTTCTTTCACAACGTGTCCCACCAATCTTTTGTAGTAGCCTTGTCATTCACGTACTGAAGATGCGGATTGGAGATGGTGTTGACAAGCAGCCTGTAGGCCTGCCTGTTTTTCTTCTTCCAGTCCTTATAGCTGCCACTGCAATTGTAGAGGAACTTGTATTTGCTATACCTTTTTGCGACGTCTTTCCCGCCACCACCTCCGCTACGGTGATATCTTTTACCAGTAGAGGCAGAGCGCGCTCGTCACCTCCCACAAGCCCCTCTCCTCCAAAAGGAGGCGGGTACAAATCTTCCAAAACAAGAACGTGGCATGTCCTTCCAACCTCTCCAAGGGCTGGGCTGCGGTTATCACGCTTGTTGCTACCATTTGGAGCTTTAATGATGCTCAGCGTAGCCCTTGAGTGCCATCGCCCCCCTACTTCTGCTACTGTTTCGGCCAGAAATCTGTCTGACAGAAAATGGATAGTAGAGGCCAACACACTACGAATTTGAAAAAACAGAGTCCACCTCTGGAAATTTGAGCTGAAAACCTTTCAGATTGATCCATAAAACAGGGTCATTAACGGAGGATGTTTAGAGATATCCCCTTATGAAAATAGTATATGCTGCTAGTCCTACTTTAGCAAACACCAGCCAGCTTGTAAATGGCGTTTCTCCCAAACGTACTAATGAAATGCAAATGTTTTTATACCAAAGAAAAGGTTAGAAAAAAAATCAATTTGCATGTGCTAATTTTTAAAATTGACAAAGAAACAAGAGAGGTATGGTCATCACAAGGCGACAGTCTTACTCAGAGAGAAGAGTATATCACTGGCCAAACTCGTTTTGAGCATAACTCTCAATCTGACTGTTAGATCTTCGCAATCTTGGAGTCGTCGGAAAGCTTGTCTTTTGAACGTGAAGATTCAATGATCAATCGTCAAATTTACTGAAAATTTTATCCTTACCTATCACTCTCAAAATCATGACTGATGCTAGGTGAAAGTGGCAAAACTTGGCTCTGATACGAAGTATTGGAACTGGAGGAGAGAGGGAGTCTTGGAGCAGCGATGATGTGGGACTAGATGGGTATTACTTGTGCTGAAGAATGGTTGTTAAATCACTCAAAATGATGGAGTACATGTAGAGCTAGAGCCTGGGCAAGTCAGCCCTCTCACAAGCCACACCAATTAGCCATGGAGGCTAACGCTCACACACCATAATCCATAATCTCACATAAGAGAGGAAATTAGCCTAGCAATCAGGCTGACCACTAATATACAACCTAGAGAGCTAGAAAATGCTCCAATGGTACACTCCCAGGTATCCATGGCTAGCACAAAAGGATCTTACCTCACCTTAAAAGTAAGGAGAGGTACCTTTTTCCTAGTCAATACACTCTGACAAGGACACCCAAGAATATAGCACCTTCTTGGATATTTCTCCTATCAGGTCTTGACCGTGGACCTCTTGCCTTTTTCTTTTCTCAGCCAAAGGCATGGAGTCATCCCCCATGGTCTCCCGGATATCGGTACTCGATGACCCCAAAAACTTCTAAATGCATATCTCCTAATCTGACTGTTAGATCGACCTCAAACTTGGACGGTAGACAATTTTCCACCTTATGTTTCCAATGGTGAAGTTGCATTGACGATCGGAGTAAGAATTTGATAGTTTCCTGGAACCTACTTGCGTGGACATGAAATCGTGTCGGATGATTCCTTTTCCAATAATCTTCACCTTCTTGCTTGTCTGCCGCTCTATCATGGCAACATACTCTTGCAGGTTCTCCTTCATTTCTCCCTTCTTCGTGAGGAAGTAGATCCACTTCTTGCAACTGTGATCATCAATTTAAGTCGGGAAGAACTTCGTGCCACCGTTTGAGGGAGTGCGGAATGATCTGCAGACATCAGAGTGAATCAGGTCCAAGATTGCTGCCCCACGTTATCCATTAAGATCAAAGAGCTTTCTCTTTACCTTGCCTTGCAGGAATTACTCACACAGATTCTTGCACTTTCCCTCATCCTTGGCCTTGCATCCATCCAACACATTAACCATTTTGTAGTGCTGCATACCTTGTAGTGTGCTGTTGGCTACCTAGCCAAATCGCCTATGCCACAGCTCAACATCTTTGTCCGTGGAGCTGGCTGCCATGGTGACGGCCTGTGGAGCAACATCAGGCTTTGGAGACTTGGGCTCTTCAACCGCCACATGTCCCACATTTGTACTCTTAAGGGGCTTTGTTTGCAGCACGTTATGCCCATCAACTCTTGGGACCTATGCGACAAGGCTCTCCTTCGAACAGGAGGTCTTGATGTCCTTATTCTCGACAATCACGGCCTCCATCTCCGTGAAGCTGACCATGTCGTGGCCCATGATTTTGGTTACTGACAAGAGATTTATCGCAAAAGATGGTATGTAGATAATGTTATCCAGCTTCAAGTCTTTTTCAACACTGTTTACATTGATATTGACCAACATATCTCCCCCGGCTTCAGCATGGACAAGGCTTCTATTGGCATTCCCGAAGCGATATTCAGTGTCTCCAATGGAGATGAACCCATCGTTCTCCCTTGAAGAGTGGTGGTTTGTGCCAGAGTCAAGCCTGTTAGCTCCACCCTTGAGCAGTGCTGCTTCCTTGGTTCTTGGCATGCTCTCAACAATCATGTTCATCAACTCCTTACCCTTTTTTGTCCTTGTTTCTACCACCATTATCTCTGTCTTTCTTCTAGAGAGCCCATGCTCTCCTGTGCTGAATGCCCGAGCCTGCTACAATTATGGCACTCTCTAGAACGCTTTGAACCCTTTGAAGCCTTTGAGCCCTTTGAACCCTTTCCACCGCCACAATTACCTCTTCCTCTACCATCTCTGCTTTTGGCACTGCTCTGCCCAGTAGAGAAGTTGTTACCACCACCACCATATTGTACAGTGTAGCCTGAAATATTAGCGTCACTAGTACTATGACTCATGGCCTCCTTGCGTACGTACTGGAACACTACCTCATACGTCAAAGCCTCCTCCTTCCAACCACCAATGATAGTGATTTGAGAATACCAGTTTTCAGGTAGCACCATGAGGAGGATCATGGCCTGCATGTTGGTGTTCATTTCCCAGTTCATTTGGATCACTTGCCGTAGAAGTCCTTCAAACTGTAATAGGACGTCTTGAATCGATTCTCTCTTGGTCACCCTCATTAAAATCACCTTAGGCGATTTGCGAGATCCGTTGATTGGTGTATACGTGCAAGGTTCTTATAAGCCTTTTATGCATGTGTAATACTTTGGAAGAGGACATGCCGTGACTTATACACTGATGTCAAAAGAATCACAAGCGCCATGCCATTTTTGACACTCCACATTTCACATCCATCATTTGTTTTTGGAGGTTCAACCTCTTTTCCAAGGAACATCTTCAAGTAGCCACGCAGCCTCATAGGTAATATTTCTCAACTTGCCTGAGGCGATGGTTTAGAAAACGGGTTCATCACAATGGTTCTCGCCAACCTCTCTTGGTGTTTCAACCAAGGGTATATATTATCCTCCAAGCCAAGTTTCCATACAAAGCACTTCATATGAATCACTCCTTACACTCCGTCCTTAGGACCTGGTCACTTTTGCGGGAAGAGCGAACTCCAGTGGCTTACACCAACCAATGTTTTTTTAGAATTTGCCTCCGGTGGACAACTTTGTTAGGAGTCTCAAAGGTAATAATTGTACTCAATAAAAGGCAACTGATAAGTTTTTATAGTTCTCGAGCGAACCTCTCGCCTAGGCGTGCACTGACTCCTTGGATGAGCTACTTTAGGCATAATCTGGATTGCATCCCCCTTCCCTACATGGTGTCCCTATGACTACCAAGTGGCACTAGCCACCAAGAAGGACGTTGAAGTGTTCTAAGATGTCTCTTTGAACCGTTCTATCCCCTTCTTTCTCCCAAAGAAAATTGGTGAGTGGACTGGGATCTGGCCCAGTGACCTCTCGCTCAAGAGACTAACTCTGGAATGTCTCAGCTACAAGGAGCTGTCATAGGTAATGTTTGCTTGCTATACGACTGATTTCAGACCAAGGAGACTTGCTCCAATGGAGCAGTGCATGCCTTGTTTATCCGGACCAGACTTAGAGGACTTACTCTAAAGGAGTACTGCATGGCTAGTCCGTCTTGTGCTTGTCCAAATCTCAGCGATGGACAAGGAGAATATGAGGTCAACATATCCCTTGTACCTCTATCCATTAGCAGTGAGATCTCTCCTCTCTACCGTAGTCTTGGCCTCAGTCTTTGTCCACTGCGTTGACCATACCGATGACCATACTATGCCTCGAGTCCCTGTAGAGTGGAATTCTATATCAAGTACCTTTGTCATGCAATCTCCGAGCATCTTCCTAGTCTCCACGTATTCCAGATCCAAGATCTCCTTTGCAACCAGGTCGCGTGAGTAGTGGTACCTGATGTCGATGTCCTTGGTCTGCTAGGAGATGATATCATCCTGTGCCATTTTCATGGTACTCTTGTTGTCAATGCGGACCTCTATTGCTTTCGTTTGTGGCACTTTCATGTCGGCAAGCAAACAGCGTAGCCATTGTGTCTCCTTGCATGATTTTGATAGAGCAATGTACTCTGCCTCAGTGTTAGAGAGGGACATATATTCTTGCTTTGTACTTGCCGAATAGACTACACCATCGTTTCAGAGCCACACGAAGCCGAAAGTGGACTTTCTGTCATCGATTCTTCCTCTCTAGTCGACATCCATGTACTACACCAGCCGTATCGAGTCCGCTCTTTCTTCGCCTCCAAACAAAAGCAAGTTGGTGGCCATGGATTGGCTACAAACTTGCTCACTCGTCCCAAAATATAGCAAATTGTTGGGAAAGGAGCCATCTGGCTCAGTTTCAGGTCCACAGGAGCAAGTTCCAGGAAAGTACCAGATGCCTGCTCCGATCGCCAATCCAACTTCACCACTAGAAATATCAGGTGGCAAAATGTCTATGGCCCAAGTTTGAGACCGATCCAACGGTCGGATTGGGAGATATGAATTTTCAAAGTTTCGGAGGTCATGGACCGTCGATGTCTAGGTGGGCATGGGTGATGGCTCCATGCCTTAGCCTCAGAAAAGAAAAAGGCAAGAGGTCCAGGATCAAGACCTGATGGGAGAAATATCCAAAAAGGTCCTTGGTCTTATGATTGCCTTGTCAGAGTGTGCTGACTAGGATAAAGGTACCTCTCCTTATTTTTTAGGTGAGGTGAGATCCTTGTGTACTAGCCATGGACACAGGGCGATTCTCCATGGGTTTGTGGGTTATGTGACCACTAAGAGTGTGCCATGAGAGCATTCTCTAGCTCTCTAGGTCGTGTGTGAGTGGTCAGCCTGATTGCTAGGCTGATTTCCTCCCTTGTGTGAGATTATGGACTCTAGTGTGTGAGCCTTAGCCTCCATGGCTAAGTGGTGTGTCTTGTGAGAGGGCTGACTTGCCCAAGCTCTAGCTCTATATGTACTCCATCATTTTGAGTGATTGAACAACCATTCTTCAGCACAAGTGATGCCCTTCCAATCACACATGCTCGCTGCTCCAAGGCTCCCTCTCTCCTCAAGTTCCAATATTTGGTATCAGAGCCAAGTTCTGCCACTTCCAGCCAACACAAGCCGTCACTTTGAGAGTGACGGGATGGGCTCAAACCTTCACCAGATTTAACGATCAACCACAAGATCTTCAAGTTCAAGAGACAAGCTTTCCAACGAGCCCAATATCGCGAAGATCCAACAGTGGGATTGAGAGTTATGCTCAAAACGAGGTCGGCCAGGGCTACACTCTTCTCTATGAGTAAGACTGTCGCCTTGTGATGACCATAACTCTCTCATTTCTTTGTCAAATTTAAAAAGTGGTACATGCGAATTGTAGTATTTTTCCTAAGCTTTCCATTGGTGCAAAAATATTTGCATTCCATTGATTCGTTTGGGAGAAACGCCGTTTACAAACTGGCTGGTCTGAGTTGGAGTAGGAGCAGAAGCATACCCTGTTTTCAAGAGGACATATCTTTCAAAATCCCCTGTTGATGACCCTGTTTTATGGGTCGATCTGAAAGGTTTTGAGCTGAATTCTGCAGTGGTGGGCTCAGTTTTTCAAAATTCCCTGGCTGCTGGCACCTACAGTCCATTTTCTGTCAAACAGATTTCAGGCAGAAGCAGCAACAGAAGCAGGGGTAGCGCCGCCATCCAAGGGCAGCGCTGAGCATCACCAAGGCTCAAAGTAGCAGCAGCTGGCATTGTGACAGCAGCCCAGCCTTTGGAGAGGCTGGAGGGATGTGCCAACTTCACGTTTTGGAAGATCCGCACCCGCCTCCTTTTGGAGGAGAGGGGCTTGTGGGAGGTGGTGAGCGGCAACGAGCCGGCTCCAGTTCCACAGGCAAAAGGCATCACCGCAGCACAGGTGGTGGCGGGGAAGATGCCGCAAAAGGGTGCAGCTAATGCGGGTTCTTCTACTACTGTACCAGCGACGTACGAGGAGTGGAAGAAGAAGGACAGGCAGGCCTACAAGTTGCTTGTTAACACCATCTCCAACCCGCATCTTCAGTACGTGAGTGACAAGGCTACTGCAAAGGAGGGGTGAGACACGTTGTGCAAGAAGTATGAGAGCAAGGATCCTGCATTCCTCATGCTTTTGGAGGAAAAGATGATGGCACTCAAAATGCAGGGTGGTGAAGGGATGGAGGCATATCTGGACAGGGCAAAGGAGCTGGCGAAGCAGCTGAGAGAGCCGGCAATCCTGTGGAAGAGACGCGCTTCATCCTCCTCTTGCTGAGGGGACTCCCAACCAGCTACGACACGGTACGAGAGACGCTGGAGTGCCAGCCAACTCTCGACCTCGACTTCATTTGCACACACCTGGTGCAGGTGGAATTGCGTCGCAATGCGGCAAAGCGCAATGGCGGCAGCTGTAGTGAAGCAGCTTTCATGGCCATGGGCTCAAGCAACCAGCAGCAGCAGCAGTCCGGGCAGTAGAGAGGCAAGAAGAAGGGCAAGTGCCACTATTGCCAGAAAGAGGGGCACTACAAGAAAGAGTGCTTCAAGTTCAAGAGGGACCAGAAAGAGCAGCAGCAGCAACGGTAGCAGCAAAAGCAGCAATCTCCACAGCAACAGCAACAGCAGTCACAACAACGCCAGCAGCAGCAACAGCAGCAGAACCAGACTAGCGTGCGCCATTTTGGCAACATGAACGTCGCCAAGGAGGTGCGCGACCGCCTCTTCGTGGCGAAGTCTGACATGTCGCAGAAGGAAAAGGCGGATCTGGCGTGGTACAAGGACTCGGGGTGTACCAAGAGTCTGACGTACCACAAGGAGTGGTTCACACAGCTGCTCTCCATTCCTCCTCGGCCGATTCCTTTGGGTGATGATCGGGTAGTGTACTCCATTCCTCCTCTTCAAGCAAAGCAGATGGTATGTGACCTGCCTACAATCTCTAACTTTGAGCAGCAGTTATGCATCGGATGTTTGGAGGGGAAGCAACACCGCGAGGCATTCTCTAGAGCAGGAGAGCGTGCAAAAGAGGTGTTGGAGCTGGTCCACACGGACTTGTGCGGACCGATGCAAACCCAGAGCTTTGGAGGCTCTAGGTATTTTCTCACCTTCATTGATGATTTCAGCTGTTATACTGCTGTGTACTACCTTTCCTCCAAGGACCTGTTGGAACTTGAGGAGAGAGGGAGCCTTGGAGCAGCGAGCATGTGTGATTGGAAGGGCATCACTTGTGCTGAAGAATGGTTGTTCAATCACTCAAAATGATGGAGTACATATAGATCTAGAGCTTGGGCAAGTCAGCCCTCTCACAAGCCACACCACTTAGCCATGGAGGCTAAGGCTCACACACTAGAGTCCATAATCTCACACAAGGGAGGAAATCAGCCTAGCAATCAGGCTGACCACTCACACACGACCTAGAGAGCTAGAGAATGCTCTCATGGCACACTCCTAGTGGTCACNATGGAGAATCGCCATGTGTCCATGGCTAGCACACAAGGATCTCACCTCACCTAAAAAGTAAGGAGAGGTACCTTTATCCTAGTCAGCACACTCTGACAAGGCAATCCTAAGACCAAGGACCTTTTTGGATATTTCTCCCATCAGGTCTTGATCCCGGACCTCTTGCCTTTTTCTTTTCTGAGGCTAAGGCATGGAGCCATCACACATGCCCACCCAGACATCGACGGTCCATGACCCCCGAAACTTCGAAAATTCATATCTCCCAATCCAACTGTTGGATCGGTCTCAAACTTGGGCCGTAGACATTTTGCCACCTGATCCTTCCAATGGTGAAGTCGGATCGGCAATCGGAGCAAGCATCTGGTACTTTCCTAGAACTTGCTGTTGTGGACCTAAAACTCAGCCAGATGGCTCTTTTCCCAACAATCTCCCACTTTGCCGCAGTCAGAGTGGGCTGAGTCCACATGCCTTCATGCAGAACTGCTGCTTCTCACAGGTCACTGGCTTGGTGCAGAAATCAGCGACCTGCTTGCTGGTTGGAGTAAAGTCCAGCTTGATAGCACCCTCTTACACCATGTGCTTGGAGGAAAGGAAGTACACAGCAGTGTAACGGCTGAAATCATCAATGAAGGTGAGAAAATACCTAGAGCCTCCAAAGCTCTGGGTCTGCATCGGTCCGCACAAGTCCGTGTGGACCAGCTCTAACACCTCTTTTGCACGCTCCCCTGCTCTAGAGAACGCCTCGTGGTGTTGCTTCCCATCCAAACATCCGATGCATAACTGCTGCTCAAAGTTAGAGATGGTGGGCAGGTCACGCACCATCTGCTTTGCTTGAAGCTGCTGCAAGGCGCGCATGCCGATGTGGCCGTACCGCGCATGGCAGATCTCACCATCTGTCGCCTGCACCACTGCTGCAAGACTTTGCTCACGCGGGATCTTGGTCGGCCCCAGCAGGCGGTACATGTCGCCCTCCTTCACCGACTTGGCCAACTCCTCTCCTGTTTCCTTGTTGAGGATGTAGCCATAGTCATCATCGGAGACAACGCGCAGTCCTGTGTTGGTGAGAGAGGACACTGAGAGAAGGTTGAACGCAGCATCAGGCACATACAGCACGCCATGGAAAACTCCCACTTCAATGCCACGCGGGGTCTCCAACCACATCTCCACAATCCCAATCCCCTCAGTATACACTACCCGATCATCAGTAAAAGCAATTGGACGGGGGGGAATGGAGAGCAGCTGCGTGAACCACTCCTTGTGGTGCGTCAAACTCTTGGTACACCCCGAGTCCTTGTACCACGCCAGATCCGCCTTTTCCTTCTACGACATGTCAGACTTCGCCATGAAGAGGCGGTCGCCCACCTCCTTGGCGACATTCATGTTGCCAGAATGGCGCACGCTAGTCTGGTTCTGCTGCTGCTGCTGTTGCTGGCGTTGCTGTGACTGCTGCTGCTGTTGTTGTGGAGATTCCTGCTTTTGCTGCTGCTACTGCTGCTGCTCTTCTTTCTGGTCCCTCTTGAACTTGAAGCACTCTTTCTTGTAGTGCTCCTCTTTCTGGCAATAGTGGCACTTGCCCTTCTTCATGCCTCTCTGCTGCCTGGACTGCTGCTGCTGCTGGTTGCGTGAGCCCATGGCCATGAAAGCTGCTTCACTGCTGCTGCCGCCATTGCGCTTTGCCGCATTGCGACGCAATTCCACCTGCACCAGGTGTGTGCAAATGAAGTCGAGGTCGAGAGTTGGCTGGCACTCCAGCGTCTCTCGTACCGTCTCGAACCTGGTTGGGAGTCCCCTCAGCAAGAGAGGATGAAGCGCGTCTCTTCCACAGGATTGCCGGCCGCTCTCAGCTGCTTCGCCACCTCCTTTGCCCTGTCCAGATACGCCTCCATCCCTTCACCACCCTGCATTTTCAGGGCCATCATCTTTTCCTCCAAAAGCATGAGGAATGCAGGATCCTTGCTCTCATACTTCTTGCACAACGTGTCCCACCCCTCCTTTGCAGTAGCCTTGTCACTCACGTATTGAAAATGCGGGTTGGAGATGGTGTTAACAAGCAACCTGTAGGCCTGCCTGTCCTTCTTCTTCCACTCCTCGTACGTCACTGGTACAGCTGTAGAGGAACCCGCATCACCTGCACCCTTTTGCGATGTCTTCCCCGCCACCACCTGCGCTGCGGTGATGCCTTTTGCCTGTGGAACTGGAGCCGGCTCGTCGCCGCTCACAACCTCCCACTAGCCCCTCTCCTCCAAAAGGAGGCGGGTGCGGATCTTCCGAAACGTGAAATTGGCACGTCCCTCCAGCCTCTCCAAAGGCTGGGCTGTTGTCACAACGCTAGCCACTGCCATTTTAAGCCCTGGTGGTACTCAGCGTTGCCCTTCCATGGCGGCGCTACCCTTGCTTCTGCTGCTGCTTCTGCCAGAAATCTGTCCGACATAAAATGGACTGTAGGTGCCAGCAGACTCGGAATTTTGAAAAACTGTGCCCACCACTGGGAAATTGAGCTCAAAACCTTTCAGATCAACCCATAAAACAAGGTCATCAACAGGGCATTTTGAAAGATATGCCCTCTTGAAAACAGGGTATGCTTCTGCTCCTACTCCAACTCAGACCAGCCAATTTGTAAACGGCGTTTCTCCCAAATGAATTGATGGAATGTAAATATTTTTGCACCAATGGAGTGCTTAGGAAACATACTACAATTCGCATGTGCCAGTTTTTAAATTTGACAAAGAAATGAGAGAGTTATGGTCATCACAAGGCTATTGTCTTACTCATAGAGAAGAGTGTAGCCCTGGCCGACCTCGTTTTGAGCATAACTCTCAATCCGACAATTGGATCTTCGCGATCTTGGGCTCGTTAGAAAGCTTGTCTCTTCAACTTGAAGATCCAGTGGTCGATTGTCAAATCTGGTGAAGGTTTGACCTCAACCCGTCACTCTCAAAGTGACGGCCTGTGCTGGCTGGAAGTGGCAGAACTTGGCTCTGATACCAAATGTTGGAACTTAAGGAGAGAGGGAGCCTTGGAGGAGCGAGCATGTGTGATTGGAAGGGCATCACTTGTGCTGAAGAATGGTTGTTCAATCACTCAAAATGATGGAGTACATGTAAAGCTAGAGCTTGGGCAAGTCAGCCTTCTCACAAGCCACACCACTTAGCCATGGAGGCTAAGGCTCACACACTAGAGTCCATAATCTCACACAAGGGAGGAAATCAGCCTAGCAATCAGGCTGACCACTCACACACGACCTAGAGAGCTAGAGAATGCTCTCATGGCACACTCCTAGTGGTCACATAACCCACAAACCCATGGAGAATCGCCATGTGTCCATGGCTAGCACACAAGGATCTCACCTCACCTAAAAAGTAAGGAGAAGTCCTTTATCCTAGTCAGCATACTCTGACAAGGCAATCCTAAGACCAAGGACCTTTTTAAACATTTCTCCCATTAGGTCTTGATCCTGGACCTCTTGCCTTTTTCTTTTCTCAGGCTAAGGCATGGAGACATCACCCATGCCCACCCAGACATCGACGGTCCATGACCCCTGAAACTTCGAAAATTCATATCTCCCAATCCGACCGTTGGATCGGTCTCAAACTTGGGCCGTAGACATTTTGCCACCTGATCCTTCCAATGGTGAAGTTGGATTGGCGATCGGAGCAGGCATGTGGTACTTTCCTGGAACTTGCTGTTGTGGACCTGAAACTGAGCCAGATGGCTCCTTTCCCAACAAGACCAGTGCTTTGACAGGTTCAAGGAGTTCAAGGCCATGGTGGAGAACCAATCAGGCAAGAAGATCAAGGCGTTGCGCAGCGACCGCGGTGGAGAGTACCTGAGCAAGGAATTCCAAGACTACCTCGCAGCAGCTGGCATCAAGGTGCAACGTACCGCGCCATACTCGCCGCAGCAGAACGGTGTAGCAGAACGCGCCAATCGTACCATTGTGGAGTCGGCGCGCTCCATGCTGCACGTGGCGCGGCTGACCTACGACTTCTGGGCTGAACCGTGAGCATTGCGGTCTACATCATGAACCGCAGTCCAACCAAGGCCCTAGAGCAGATGACGCCGTACGAGGCGTGGTTCAGCAAGAAGCCGAGGGTGGGTCATCTTTGCGCGTTTGGCAGCTTGGTGCACATGCACGTGCCAAAAGAGAAGTGGCAAAAGTGAGACGCGAAGAGTGTGCAGATGCTGATGATTGGCTACGACGTGGCAAGCAAGGCGTATCGCCTCTACGAGAGGGATACAGGCCACGTCATCATCTCAAAGGATGTCGTCTTCAATGAGAGCAACGTCATCGGCACCAACATCGTGTGTGAAGAGGCAGCAGAACCAGCAACTGACGAGACGGTTGGAGCAAAAATTCTTCCTAACCCAGTTTCTCCCGATTCTTCCTCTACTGTGACAGTGGGAGAATCACTCTACTCTCCCATGTCTGATGTTGCAGATACAGTAGCCTCATCGGCAAAAGCAGAGGAGGGAGATGTAGCACCACCAGCAGCAGCAGTTGTGCCAGTAGCACCGCGCCAGCCAACCGCTAACGCTCCAGCACCAGGTCGCAGGTACCCTCTTAGGGTGCGTTACAAGCCTGGTGAGCGCGGCCATGTCTGGATGCTGCAGAAACCAGAACATATGAACATCGCAGTTGCAGCAGATTCAGATGAGCCAACATCATACAAGGAGGCCATGGCTGCGCCGAATGCAGCAGATTGGGCGCAAGCCGTGCAGCAGGAGATACTGTCGTAGCTGGAGAACGGCACGTGGGAGCTGACTGAACGTCCACCAGGACGTAAGGTGATCAAGTGCAAGTGGGTCTTTAAAAAGAAGCGGGGAGCAGATGGTAACCTGGAAAAGTACAAGGCGAGGCGGGTCGCCAAGGGCTACTCGCAGCAGGAGGGCATCGACTACACAGAAACTTTTACCCCTGTTGCAAAGTTTGCCTCTGTGTGCACGCTCCTCTCTTATGCAGCAGCTAAGGACTTTGAGTATCACCTCATGCATGTCAAGACGGCATTCTTGAATGGTGACTTGGAGGAAGAGATCTACATGGAGCAGCCGGAGGGGTTCGTCATGGATGGCCAGGATCACCTGGTCTGCAAGCTACAGAAGTCGCTGTTCGGCCTCAAGCAAGCGTCGCGTGCTTGGCACCAGAAGTTGGATGCGGCGTTGCAGTGCATTGGGTTTGAGCGCAGCGAGTGTGACTACAGCGTGTATCGCTGGCAGTAAGAGCATGAGATCCTCATCATCATTGTCTATGTGGATGACATGCTCCTCCTTTCCAACAGTATGTCTGCACTATAGGAGTTCAAAGAAGCCATGTAGGAGCGCTTCCAGATGTCTGATCTCCGGGAAGCATCATACTTCCTCGGTAGACGGATCACGCGTGACCGCAAGTCACGCTCTCTCTCGCTGCAGCAGAGCCGCTACATCAAGGATGCTTTGCAGCGGTTTGGCATGGCAGAGGCAAAACCCATCGGCACGCCGCTGGAAACGCAGCAGTACCTCGTGAGCTTCAAACGAGAAGCAAATGCAGCTGAGCGGCAGAAGTACCAGAGCGCCATCGGCAGTCTCATGTACTTGATGATGGCAACCAGGCCGGACCTCGCACAGGCTGTGAGCGCTGTGAGCCAGCACATGGCTAATCCCGGACCGGAGCACCAGAAGGCAGTGAAGCGGATCTTCCGCTACCTTGCTGGAACCATCAACATCGGCATCACCTACAACGGCAATGAAAACAGCATCATCGGCTACACAGACGCAGATTGGGCTTCAAACCCTAAGGACCGCAAGTCCATTTCTGGACATGTGTTCCTCATGAATGGTGGGGCCATCAGTTGGTGTAGCAAGAGGCACGTGGTCGTGGCCACCTCGAGTACAGAAGCTGAGTACGTATCTCTCAGCTTTGGAGCCAAGGAAGCTGTTTGGCTCCAACGTCTCATGGCAGAGATGAGTGGGAGTGCAGCAGTTCGAGTTCTTTTGCGCATCGACAAACAGAGCGCAATCGCACTCGCCAAGAATCCTGAGCACCATGCACGTACCAAGCACATTGACATCACATATCATTTCATCAGGCACATGGTGCAGGAGGGTGCTTTCAAGCTGGAGTTTACTCCAACCAGCAAGCAGGTCGCTGATTTCTGCACCAAGCCAGTGACCCGTGAGAAGCAGCAGTTCTGCATGAAGGCAAGTGGACTCAGCCCACTCTGACTGCGGCAAAATGGGAGACTGTTGGGAAATGAGCCATCTGGCTCAGTTTCAGGTCTACAGGAGCAAGTTCCAAGAAAATACTAGATGCCTGCTCCGATCGCAGATCCAACTTCACCATTGGAAAGATCAGGTGGCAAAATGTCTACAGCCCAAGTTTGAGACTGATCCAACGGTCGGATTGGGAGATATGAATTTTCGAAGTTTCGGGGGTCATGGACCGTCGATGTCTGGGTGGGCATGGGTGATGGCTCCATGCCTTAGCCTCAGAAAAGAAAAAGGCAAGAGGTCCAGGATCAAGACCTGATGGGAGAAATATCCAAAAAGGTCCTTGGTCTTAGGATTGCCTTGTCAGAGTGTGCTGACTAGGATAAAGGTACCTCTCCTTACTTTTTAGGTGAGGTGAGATCCTTGTGTGCTAGCCATGGACACATGGCGATTCTCCATGGGTTTGTGGGTTATGTGACCACTAGGAGTGTGCCATGAGAGCATTCTCTAGCTCTCTAGGTCGTGTGTGAGTGGTCAGCCTGATTGCTAGGCTGATTTCCTCCCTTGTGTGAGATTATGGACTCTAGTGTGTGAGCC
>SZWC01007912.1:112425-122508 GCA_023375785.1 Penium margaritaceum
TGTGAGATTATGGACTCTAGTGTGTGAGCCTTAGCCTCCATGGCTAAGTGGTGTGGCTTGTGAGAGGGCTGACTTGCCCAAGCTCTAGCTCTATATGTACTCCATCATTTTGAGTGATTGAACAACCATTCTTTAGCACAAGTGATGCCCTTCTAATCACACATGCTCGCTGCTCCAAGGCTCCCTCTCTCCTCAAGTTCCAACACAGATATCACGGCGTGTTCCTACCATGGCATACATGAGGTTGCCAATAGCAGACTGGTAGGGAATGCTCTCTATCTCAAGTTGTTCTTCTTCCGTGCTTGAACTCATGGAGGAGACCTTGATGTTGGCTGTCATGGGTGTCTTGATGGGCTTGCAGTCCTCCATGTTGTAGCGCTTGAGGACCTCCATGATGTACTTGGTCTTATTCTACTCCATGGTACTCGCTACTCGATTGCGGTGGATGGCTATCCTAGTATAGAACCCGAGCGAACTTGGTACTATGATCTGTCTTCAGCTTGTTCAATAGCTCGACTGACCACGAGAAAATCATCACGTCATCCACATACATCTGAACTAGTATCAAGCCTTGTTCATCCTCTTGTACATAGATACTAGGGTCATTCTGGCAGTGTGTGGAGGTTAGCCCGGCCATGAAGCCGTCCATTTCCACATCCTCCAAGCATGTTTCAACCCGTAGAGTGCTTTGACAACTTTGCAAACCTTGCCCTCTGGAGCTCTCACTCCCTGAGGCACTTCAATCAGTACTTTTTTATTTAGCTTCCCATATAGGAAAGCTATTGTGACGTCCATCTCGTGGTTCTCTAGATCTTTTGCCTTAACGATACCCAACATGGATCTGATGGAGAAAAAGGTGACGTCAGGCGTGAAGGTCTCCTTGTAATCTGAGCGTGTAAGCTAAGAAAACCCCTTCACTACAACTCTTGCCTTGTATTTGTCGATAGTACCATTTTGCTTGAACTTTTTCCGCATTACCCACTTTGATCCTACCACGTGTGCGTTTTGAGGCCTGTCCACTAGAACCCATGTTCCGTTCTTTTGAATGGATGCGAGTTCGCTATCCACTACCTCCTTCTACTTGGCGGCATCTTGCATGTTCATAGCCTCCGTCACGGTCACAGGCTCTCCTTGAGCCAAGCATGACCAGCTGAGGCCGGACCATTCCGTAGTCTCAGTATCGTACTTGGGCAGAGGTTTCTTCTAGCACGTACTACGTTAGAGTATTGCTAGTGGTGCTTCAAGGCTTAGTTCCTATGGCATGTTGCTCCTGCGCTGCCAGTGATCCAATGCTTGAGGAAAAGCCGCCGGCCTCTGAGTTTGACTCAAAGGCCTCGAACGATTCAGACTCTGTGTCAGAGTCCATCATTGTGTCAGCCTGCACAGCCACTCTCCCTGTAGTACCATCTGTTAGTCACACCGTCTGTAATTTCTCAGATGTATGATCACCTGACTCGAGCAACACAATCCATTCAACTGATTTATGAGCTTGGTTAGGATCCACTGACTCTCCCTTATCGAGCGTCCTTTCATCAAACACGACATCTCAACTCCTTATGATGTTTCCAGCCGCTCCGTCCGATAGCCTGTATGCCTTGTATGTAGTGTAGTATGCGAACGTTACTCACCCGCAAGTGCGTGCATCCACCTTGCTCTTTCCTTCTCCTATGTGGACGTTCACCCAGGCACTACAGCCAAAGATCCACAAGTGTGAGGCATTCGGCTTCTTCCCTGACCAGGTTTCTTGTGGCTTCCTGAGCTGCTTCTGTCGATGCTTTTATGTTTTGTGTATACCCCCAGTCTAATCAGCGGAAGATTTAGACTGGGTATGCACTGCGCTTGTAGCGCAAGTCTCCCAACGACATGCAAGAGAGGCTGAGAGAGACAAGGCATGCACTGCTTATCCTTGTGGATCAAGTCCCCTTGGTCTTCTCTTGGTAGTCTATCTCGTACATGCTCCTTAGGACTTCCTATAGCCTAGTGGGTGAAGGCGCCCTCTCACAAGCGAGAGGTCCGGGGTCGAATCCCGCCAGACCAAATTTTCTTTGTGACTGAAAAAGGCGAAGGAAACTTCCTAGAAGCCTCTTAGGTCCAAGGTGGATCAAGCGCTACTTGGCGGTCACAGAGAGTGCCATGTCATCAAAGCTGATGACACTGTCTAGAGTGGCCTTAGGGGGAGGCCCCTCCAAGGAGCCACTGGGAGCACTGACAAGAGACTATATAAGGCCTGTCATTTGTATGTGAATATATATCATCTCTAACTCTTGAGAATTGGAAGAAAACTAATCCCTTGTTGGCCACCAAGAAAGAGGATAAAGAACAAGTGCAAGTGCACACTTTGGTGTATAGCATTGCCAGTTGGGTGAGAGTTTAGAATACTCTCCGGCCACGGTTGGGACAAGCTAAGTGAACCTTTCAGTGTGGAAACACCACTACGTGGGTGATCTCTACCTTGGTTGAAATACCAAGGGCGGTCGGCAGTTTACCTATCGGTATTGTTTACTCTAGACCGTGGCCAAGTGCAGAGTGACAAAGGATTGTGGGCCCACACTGATCGAGAAACTTGGTTCTTTGTACCACCGCTCAGTTGACGTGACATCTACCTGTACAGCAGACAAGACACCACTAGTCCATCTGCTTCATCATCGGTCCACTTGGACCAAGTTACGCATTGTGAGAGACTGGACGCGGGTTGGATCTGTGGTCCACTTTTGCTCTCCATGGATAAGGAACGAAGATACGCTCTGCCATTCTTGGTATGACCCACGAGTCTTAAGTGGGTTATGCTCTGTCCTTGTAGGTATGACCCCGTGTCTGTGGGAGCACTTCCTCCACAACAGTTAGGAGACCATCGGCTGGAGGGGTATGCAACGGACTATACCTTGAAAATCTGTAGCAGTCATCAGCCTCATCAGCCTACATCGACCTCAACGAAGCAAGATAGCAGAGACTAAGTGAGCATCCTTGATCACACCGCAATCATGCTAGGGGGTCAAGAGATCGTTCTAGTCACCTCACGGCCCGCCGAGTTGGGTGCGCCCAATGCCATCACACGCTTTGATGGCAAAGCCTTCGGCACGTAGAAATGGCAGTTTGAGGTGGTGATGCGCGTGTGCGGGTACCTCAACATGCTGAAAGGGATGGAGGTAGCACCGGAGGACAAGGCAAGTGCAGAATATGCAGGGTAGCAAGAGCGAAATGACATCGCTCTCGCACTCCTCGTCACGTCCATAAGCCTCTCCCTAATCTCCCACATGAAGGGGTGGGCAGCTGAGGCTTACACCAAGCTGACGAACGTATACCAGTCAACTTTCCTCACCAATCGTCTCTTCATCATGCAGCGCCTCATCGGGTTGCGGGTGGGCGAGGGGGAGTCCATCTCGGACTTCCTCCAGCAGTTCAAAGGACTGCTTCAAGAAGCCCGCGCCATGTCCTGGCACCTTAACCAACAGATGCAAGCCATGATTCTCCTCATGGCCTTGCCACCAAGCTAGAGCTCCATGGTCACCACCTTGGGTGGTTGGGAGGAGTCGGAGTTCACGTACCCTTGTATCTCCGAGTTTGTCCAGAAGGAGGCCATGCGGCGCAACAACGGCGTCATCAATAACGCCGCATACGCGAGTGGCTCGGGAGGCGCCTTATCTCATGGCAACAACTGAGGCAGTGGCGGCGAGAAGAGCGGTAAGAAGAAGGGCAAGTGCCACAATTGTGGCAAGGCGGGGTATTGGGCGCGGGAGTATCGTGTACCAAAGAAGGTAGGATGCGGTGGTGGGAGCAGCAACGTGAGTAAGAAGATGGACTCAACGTCCATGAACATGAAGGCCGACAGCAAGGACCTTCCCAAGGACTCTGCGTTATTGCGACCGGGAGCCTTCGGGCTCGACAGTGGCACAGACTACCACACCTCTCGTGAGGCATGTGGCTTCTCGTCCCTCACACCATCCACGGCCAAGTTCCGGTGCGCCAACGGCGAGTACGTGGCTCGTGAGGGAGAGAAGGTCGTGCACACGCGGCTCAACGGAGCTGACAAGGAGTTATGTCTGCAGACAGTTGTCTATATGCCAACTTTCGCCGCAAACCTCCTCTCCGTCTTGCGGATTACGGATCACGTGATAACGGTGGTGTTCACACAGAAGGAAGCCGTCATCCTCAAGAACGACGACGTGATGATTACCTACGCTGTGTCAGACCTTGTCGCCAAGGTACCACAAATGGATGGGCTCTACGTTCTGCAGACGAAGAGCACGGAAGGGCACGCTGGGGTGGCAGAGGCAGGACTGGAAGCTGCACCATTGCCAAACGCCAACACACCATCCATGCCGCCTCCTGTAGCGGCTAAAGACGCGAGAACAGGAACTTCGAAGCTGTTGCACAGACGCCTTGGGCACGTTGCTGAAAGCACCCTGCAGGTCATGCAGGAGCAGAAGCTTGCACGCGGACTCGAGGGGTATGAGATGAAGGGTACATTAAACACTAGGTGTGAAGCTTGCCTGCAAGGCAAGACAAAGCGAAAACACTTCTCCAAACACGATCGCAGAGCAGAGGGCATACTCGACCTCGTCTACAGCGACGTGTGTGGCCCCATGCACATCACGTCCAACGGCGGCTCCAAGTACCTCCTCACCTTCATCGATGATTGCTCTCAGAAGGTGTGGTTGTATTTCCTCAAAACCAAGGGAGAGGTGTTGGAGCGCCTGCAAGAGTTTGTCGCCAAGGTGGAGCGACAAACCGGGCGGAAGGTCAAGGCCCTATAGAGCGACAGCGGCGGAGAGTACGAGGGGTGCAAGCCATGGCTTCAGATACACGGCATTGTCCACCAACCTACTACCCCTTATACACTGCAAAGCAACGCATGGCCAAGCGCATGAATCATACCATTCTGGCCATGACGGGAACCATGTTGTTTGACTCAAAGCTCCCTCCTTGCTTCTGGGCGGAAGCAGCGCACACTACATGCTACCTCATCAACCTCATGCCTGATATAGCACTCTGCAGCAAGGGGATAGGAAAGGAGCAAAGTGCAAATGCCGTAGGAGGCGTGGTTGGGATAGAAGCCGGATGCCTCTCACCTAAAGGCATTCGGCTGCATGACTTGGGCAAAGTCCAGGACGGGCAAGGAGCGGGGAAGTTGGATGCATGTGCGTGCAAGTACGTGATGATCGGCTACGAGGACGCGCACAAGACGTACAGGCTGTGGGACCAGGCAGGACGAAGAGTCATCACGTCCAGAGATGTGACCTTCCAAGAAGAGTCACACGACAAGTAAGAACTGCTGGACCCAGAGAATTCTCCAAAATACGTAGAGTGGATCGTGCTACAGGAGGCGGATGACACAACCCCGCATAACTGGCGTGGGACGCCAGTGGCTGTAGACAGCAAAGCTGCCAATTCAGGGAGAGCGTCTGCTCTGACTGAAGCGCAGTTGACATCCGACACCGCGTCGGAGACATCTGAGGCCTCCTCGGAGGCCAGTGACTCTTCCCTCCCAGCGACGCCTCCTGGGGAAGCAGAGAAGCAATAGCAACACAAGCAGCCAGCACCAGCACCACTTCGGTATAGTCAGTGGTAAGCAAAGCCTACAAAGTAGTACGACGGAGGAAAGGCCGAGTGGACTGGCCTGAGCTAATCGTGCCTTGCGCATGGAGAGCCGGCTACCATCGCCAAAGCTCTCTCGCCGATGGACGCCGCTAAGTGGAAGGAGGCGATCGAGAGCGAGCTCGCCTCCATCACAGAGAACGGGACGTGGGAACCGGTGGATAGACCACCAAATGCACACGTGGTGGGTGTGAAGTGGGTCTTACGCATCAAACGCAAGTAAGACAATAGCATCAACAAGTACAAGGCAAGGATCGTCGCAAAGGGATTCTCGCAGAGAACAGGGTCTCAGGAAGACAAGACCTACTCACCTGTGGCGTCTTTCCCCTCCATCCGCACCTTGCTGGCTGTGGCTGCGGTACGCAACATGGAAATCCACAAGATGGACGTCAAGACCGCCTTGTTGGAACTTGAGGAGAGAGGGAGCCTTGGAGCAGCGAGCATGTGTGATTGGAAGGGCATCACTTGTGCTGAAGAATGGTTGTTCAATCACTCAAAATGATGGAGTACATATAGAGCTAGAGCTTGGGCAAGTCAGCCCTCTCACAAGCCACACCACTTAGCCATGGAGGCTAAGGCTCCCACACTAGAGCCCATAATCTCACACAGGGGAGGAAATCAGCCTAGCAACCAGGCTGCCCACTCACACAGGACCTAGAAAGCTAGAGAATGCTCTCATGGCACACTCCTAGTGGTCACATAACCCACAATCCCATGGAGAATCGCCATGTGTCCATGGCTAGCAAACAAGGATCTCACCTCACCTAAAAAGTAAGGAGAGGTACCTTTATCCTAGTCAGCACACTCTGACAAGGCAATCCTAAGACCAAGGACCTTTTTGGATATTTTTCCCATCAGGTCTTGATCCTGGACCTCTTGCCCTTTTTGTTTTCTCAGGCTAAGGCATGGAGCCATCACCCATGCCCACCCAGACATCGACGGTCCATGACCCCCGAAACTTTGAAAATTCATATCTCCCAATTCGACCGTTGGATCGGTCTCTAACTTGGACCATAGACATTTTGCCACCAGATGCGTGCTCCGATCGTCGATTGGATCGACGATCGCAGCACGCATCTGGTACTTTCCTGGAACTTGCTCCTGTGGACCTGAAACTGAGCCAAACGGCTTCTTCCCCAACAATCTCCCACTTTGCCGCAGTCAGAGTGGGCTAAATCCACATGCCTTCATGCAGAACTGCTGCTTCTCACGGGTCACTTGCTTGGTGCAGAAATCAGCGACCTGCTTGCTGGTTGGAGTAAACTCCAGCTTGATAGCACCCTCCTCCACCATGTGCCTGATGAAATGATATGCGATGTCAATGTGCTTGGTGCGTGCATGGTGCTCAGGATTCTTGGCGAGTGCGATTGCGCTCTGGTTGTCGATGCGCACAGGAACTGGAACTACTGCACTCCCACTCATCTCTGCCATGAGACGTTGGAGCCAAACTGCTTCCTTGGCTCCAAAGCTGAGAGATACGTACTCAGCTTCTGTACTCGAGTTGGCCACGACCACCTGCCGCTTGCTGCACCAACTGATGGCCCCACCATTCATGAGGAACACATGTCCACAGATGGACTTGCGGTCCTCAGGATTTGAAGCCCAATCTGCGTCTGTGTAGCCGATGATGCTGTTGTCATTGCCGTTGTAGGTGATGCCGAAGTTGATGGTTCCAGCAAGGTAGCGGAAGATCCTCTTCACTGCCTTCTGGTGCTCCGGTCCGGGATTAGCCATGTGCTGGCTCACAACGCTCACACCCTGTACGAGGTCCGGCCTGGTTGCCACCATCAGGTACATGAGACTGCCGACGGCGCTCTCGTACTTCTGCCGCTCAGCTATATTTGCTTCTCCATTGCAGCGCACGAGGTACTGCCGCGTCTCCAGCGGCGTGCCGATGGGTTTTGCCTCTGCCATGCCGAACCGCTGCAAAGCATCCTTGATGTAGCGGCTCTGCTGCAGCGAGAGAGAGCGTGACTTGCGGTCACGCGCGATCTGGATACCGAGGAAGTATGATGCTTCCTCGAGATCAGACATCTGGAAGCGCTCGTGCATGGCTTCCTTGAACTCCTGTAGTGCAGACATGCTGTTGGAAAGGAGGAGCATGTCATCCACATAGACAATGATGATGAGGATCTCATGCTCATGCTGCCAGCGATACACGCTGTAGTCACACTCGCTGCGCTCAAATCCCATGCACTGCAACGCCGCATCCAACTTCTGGTTCCAAGCACGCGATGCTTGCTTGAGGCCGTACAGCGACTTCTGCAGCTTGCAGACCAGGTGCTCCTGGCCATCCATGACGAACCCCTCTGGCTGCTCCATGTAGATCTGTTCCTCCAAGTCACCATTCAAGAATGCCGTCTTGACATCCATGTGGTGAACCTCGAAGTCCTCAGCTGTTGCATAAGAGAGGAGCGTGCGCACAGAGGCAAACTTTGCAACAGGGGCAAACGTTTCCGTGTAGTCGATGCCCTCCTGTTACGAGTAGCCCTTGGCGACCAGCCTCGCCTTGTACTTTTCCAGGTTACCATCTGCTCCCCACTTCTTCTTAAAGACCCACTTGCACTTGATCACCTTACGTCCTGGTGGACATTCAGTCAGCTCCCACGTGCCGTTCTCCAGCTGCGACTGTATCTCCTGCTGCACGGCTTGCGCCCAATCTGCTGCATCCGGTGCAGCCATGGCCTCCTTGTATGACGTTGGTTCATCTCAATCTACTGCAACTGCGACGTTCATCTGTTCTGGTTTCTGCAGCATCCAGAAATGGCCGCGCTCACCAGGCTTGTAACGCACTCTAAGAGGGTACCTGCGACCTGGTGCTGGAGCGTTAGCAGGTGGCTGGCGCGGTGCTGCTGGCACAACTGCTGCTGCTGGTGGTGCTACATCTCCCTCCTCTGCTTCTGTCGATGAGGCTGCTGTATCTGCAACATCAGACATGGGAGAGTAGAGTGATTCTCCCACTGTCACAGTAGAGGAAGGATCGGGAGAAANATGACGTTGCTCTCATTGAAGACGACATCCCTGGAGATGATGACGTGGCCTGTATCCCTCTCGTAGAGGCGATACGCCTTGCTTGCCACGTCGTAGCCAATCATCAGCATCTGCGCACTCTTCGCGTCCCACTTTTGTTGCTTCTTTTTTGGCACGTGCATGTGCGCCAAGCTGCCAAACGCACGAAGATGACCCACGCTCGGCTTCTTGCCGAACCACGCCTCGTACAGCGTCATCTGCTCCAAGGCCTTGGTTGGACTGCGGTTCTTGGTGTAGACCGCAGTGCTCACGGCTTCAGCCCAGAAGTCGTAGGTAAGCCGGGCCGCGTGCAGCATGGAGCGCGCCGACTCCACAATGGTACGATTGGCGCGTTCTGCTACACCGTTCTGCTGCGGCGAGTATGGCGCGGTAAGTTGCGCCTTGATGCCAGCTGCTGCGAGGTAGTCTTGGAATTCCTTGCTCAGGTACGCACCACTGTGGTCGCTGCGCAACACCTTGATCTTCTTGCCAGATTGGTTCTCCACCATGGCCTTGAACTCCTTGAACCTGTCAAAGCACTGGTCCTTGGAGGAAAGGAAGTACACAGCAGTGTAACGGCTGAAATCTGTTGGAACTTGAGGAGAGAGGGAGCCTTGGAGCAGCGAGCATGTGTGATTGGAAGGGCATCACTTGTGCTGAAGAATGGTTGTTCAATCACTCAAAATGGTGGAGTACATATAGAGCTAGAGCTTTGGCAAGTCAGCCCTCTCACAAGCCACACCACTTAGCCATGGAGGCTAAGGCTCACACACTAGAGTCCATAATCTCACACAAGGGAGGAAATCAGCCTAGCAATCAGGCTGACCACTCACACACGACCTAGAGAGCTAGAGAATGCTCTCATGGCACACTCCTAGTGGTCACATAACCCACAAACCCATGGAGAATTGCCATGTGTCCATGGCTAGCACACAAGGATCTCACCTCACCCAAAAAGTAAGGAGAGGTACCTTTATCCTAGTCAGCACACTCTGACAAGGCAATCCTAAGACCAAGGACCTTTTTGGATATTTCTCCCACCAGGTCTTGACCCTGGACCTCTTGCCTTTTTCTTTTCTCAGGCTAAGGCATGGAGCCATCACCCATGCCCACCCAGACATCGACGGTCCATGACCCCCGAAACTTTGAAAATTCATATCTCCCAATCCGACCGTTGGATCGGCCTCAAACTTGGACCATAGACATTTTGCCACCTGATCTTTCCAATGGTGAAGTCGGATTGGCGATCGGAGCAGGCATCTGGTAGATTCCTGGAACTTGCTCCTGTGGACCTGAAACTGAGCCAGATGGCTCCTTCCCCAACAATCTCCCACTTTGCCGCAGTCAGAGTTGGCTGAGTCCACATGCCTTCATGCAAAACTGCTGCTTCTCACGGGTCACTGGCTTGGTGCAGAAATCAGCGACCTGCTTGCTGGTTGGAGTAAACTCCAGCTTGATAGCACCCTCCTGCACCATGTG
>SZWC01007913.1:14709-42966 GCA_023375785.1 Penium margaritaceum
ATCCTCCTCCCCCTTCCCCAACCCCCATCCCCTCTCCCTCCCTCCTCCCCCTCTCCCTCCCCATCTCCCTCCCCATCTCCCTCCCCCTTCCATTCCCTCTCCCCCACGAGGAAGAGGAGTACAAGGAGGAGGAGGGGAGGATGTTGGTTACATAGTAACCCTTTGTTTTCTTACTTTTCTGTGTTTGTGCAGCAAGAAAGTCGTGATTGGTGGATCGGTCATTTTTCTGACACGTCCACCAATCAGGGTGCAAGAATTTGTAGGACTGTATGCCCCCCACGTCTGCGGACACTATGCCTTATTCGGTCCACAAGGAAAACATCACAAATTAATCTCATTAAAATAGATTTATCAGTAGAAAAAACCACATTCATTAGAAAACGGAGAAGAAATGCCCTTTTTGGTTCTTCTTCAATATGTTGGTGAATTGTTATACATAACACTGTATCGTCAAGCACATTCGTTCAATTTTCGGTTGGGTTTTTTTACCATTTACATCCACACAAGCTGGAAAAAATCAAGCATAGCTTGAGGTAATTTAGGAAGAGTCCGCCCAAACCATACACAATGTTTAAGAGCACACATGGGCGAGCAAAGAAAATAGTTTGAACGAATGCGGGTGACAGTTTGGAAGTCCATTTAAAACCATTTTTTGCTTCCACGGACGAGGTAAAGTTTCATGGCAAAGCTTCCATTATGTGGTCCGGATTGCGGGCAATTATTTAGCCTCTTAAGGGATGCTAATCTGAATACTTTTGCTTGGTTACTATGTAACCCTATGCACGCTTTGCGTGCAATACCTGCCTCTTGTTTTTTTTTTTCTTGGTTACCTCAAGAGTAGGATGTAAAATCCAACCCCCTCCTCACTCCAACCTGGGTAGGCAGGGACACACGATAGGGATAATACCACCAACTGAGGGGCAAAGACATTACAAGAGCGTAAAGGTAGAGCTTGGATCCAAAAACCCACACCCGTGCCTCAGCAGTAATCTTAACACTCTCTAGCTGACCCAGGGCTATCCTGTTGATTCAGGTAAAACCTAGTCAATCGTTTGCTTGATCGCAAACAGTTGTTGGGCAGGAACCCCTCCCATTGGATAAGCAGAGTAATTGGGCATGTTTGGGGATTCGATCAAAATCAGCCCGCTGTTGTTATTAAGGTGGGTAGGATCCCCGCCTCGCTTCTAATAAGTCAGAAGCGGTTTTTTCGAAGGGTTCCGAACCAGGAGTGCTAGTCGACTTCCGAAGCCGACTTCCAGAGCTGAACAACGTTCCCTTTGAGGCCAGGCGACTTCTTCCCGCGCAAGTCGTCCGTGACTTCCCTATTGACATTACCGTTCCCCTTTTGGTGATGTCGAACCCGGGACCGGTGGTGAACATTTACAATAGGCGAACCAAAGCGGCTTGGGCAGCGGTCCGTTTGGAGCTTGATGTGCTTATACACGGTGCAAAAGCTTGGTTGGGGGGGGAGTTCAAACTGCAAATTTTTGTCAACATGGACCGTCAAAATCGCACCATAGGATTAAATGAAAACATTGTAAAAAATGTCAAAACCGATGAAACTAAGAACTCACTTCCAAGAAAAGAATCTGAAGACGGCTCGTCTCCAGAAGGAAAAAAAGTCACTTCTAAAATTCATTTTTGTACGTATTCCGTACTTGACCTCGGAAGTCAGCCTGACATTTGATCGGTTTCGACGGCGCTGACAGGTTCGAGTGCCGGACGTAATGTCGAAACACACGTTAGCGTTGATTCCTACCGCACCTCCACCCCGGCTATCATTGACCCCAGCCGCGACGTCACTACCTACTCACATACCACATGACTGGTGAGCAAGATAGCCGGCCGACCTTGCAAGAGCTCACCCGATCGGTTTCGCGCTCCAAAGATAGACTAGAAAGTACTATTTTGAAAGCCCACATCAGACTGAGCGCATAGGCATTCGGTGGAAATACTTATTTCTCCCCATTTTGTGATACGTTATCCTCACATGCCCCAACCTCGGAACAATGTACTACATCCACCCCCACATCTCAACAAAAATCCCCATTTTGGTGTTTGCACTCGTGTGTCCTAGTTGCACACTAGTTGCGCCGTAGTTACGTCATACTTGCACCCTACTTGTGCCCTACTTGCACCCTATTTGCGCCCTAGTTACGCCCTAGTTGCACCCTACTTGTGCCCTTCTTACTCCCAACTTGTGTCCTAGTTACGCCCTAGTTACGTCCTAGTGGCACCATACTTGCGCCCTACTTGCATCCTAGTTGTACCCTGGTTGCACCCTAATTGCACCCTAATTTCACCCTACCTGCGCCCTAGTTGCGTCATACTTGCGCCCTAGTTCCATCCAACTTGCGCCTTACTTGCACCCTAGTTGCGCCCTAGTTGCGCCCTAGTTGCACCCTACTTGCGCCCTACTTGCACCCTACTTGCGTCATAGTTGGACACTAGCTACACCCTAGTTACGCCCTAGTTACGCCCTAGCTATGCCCTAGATGCACCCTAGTTGCGCCCAAGTTGCACCCTAGTTGCGCCCTAGTTGCGCCTAAAATGCGCCCAACTTGCACCTTAGTTGCGCCCTACTCCTTCCCTAGTTGCGCCCTAGTTTCTTCCTGGTTTCGCCTCAGTTGGCTACTAGCTACGCCCTAGTCATTTATGGTTAATCGCCTCTAAACAGTACACTCTTCATACAGTGTACATGTCAAAGGTATGCCTCTGGAAATTTCATGGTACATTCGTGGAACTTACGTTACAATTTACCTTACTACGTATGTTGATACATATAAGCATGTATTTGTATGATTAACACCCGAACGTTCTTGGAAGGCTTGTAATTAGGTTTTAAACACTCAACAAGTACCATGCTTTCTTTTTGCACAACTCAATTTACAGTTTGCTTACACAGACATACTTTTGTACTTAGACCTTCATAGTGCTACTACTGTAACGACTTACAATGCCTATTCTTGGATGCGGAACTCGGTGGAAACATAATAGACATGACATTCCATTTTGTGGTTGAGGTTTTTTTATTTTTCCTTGCCCGGGCTCCTGCTGGGCCCCGCGGTAGCGGGGAGCACACTCCTCCAATACACTTCACTCTTTTGGAGGGGGGGATCTCCGGCTCCCATGTTGCCCCCCCCCCTCCAAACAGGTAAAGTGTATTGGGGGAGTGTCTATGATCTGTGTATCTCACGAACATGTCAAAAATACTCTAAGTGTATAATACACTTAGTGTATTTTTCACATGTCAGTGAGATACACAGATCATATACACTCCCCAATTACACTTTGTCCTTTTTGGGGGGGGGGGGGGATATCCAGCTCCCATGTTATCCCCCCCTCTCCAAACAGGTAAAGTGTATTGGAGGAGTGTCTATGATCTGTGTATCTCATGGATATGTGAAGGTGTCTATGATCTGTGTATCTCCAATACACTTTAATTTTTGCGGAGGGGGAGGATTTCTGGGTCCTATATCCTTCCCCCAACAAGTAAAGTGTATTGGGAGAGTGTCTATGATTTGTGTATCTCATGAACATGTGAAAATACAGTAAGTGTATAATACACTTAGTGTATTTTTCACATGTTCGTGAGATACACAGATCATATACACTGCCCTAATACACTTTGCCCTTTTTGAGGAGGGGAGGATCTCCCGCTCCCATGTCCCCCCTCCCCCATCCAAATAGGTAAAGTGTATTGGGGGAGTGTCTATGATTTGTGTATCGCACGGACATGTGAAAAATACACTAAGTGTATACATAGTGTATTTTTCACATGTCCGTGAGATAAACAGATCATAGACACTCCCCAACCACTTTACTCTTTTGGAGGGGGGGGATCCCCGGCTCCCATGTTGCCCCCCCTCCAAACAGGCAAAGTGCGTTGGAGGAGTGTCTATGATCTGTGTATCTCATGGAAATGTGGAAAATACACTAAGTGTATCATACACTTAGTGTATTTTTCACATGTCCGTGAGATACACAGATCATATACACTCCCCTGATGCACTTTGCCCTTTTTGAGGGGGGGAGGATCTCTCGCTCCCATGTTGTCCCCCTCCAAAGAGGTAAAGTGTATTGAGGGAGTGTCTATGATCTGTGTATCCCACAGACATGTGAAAAACACACTAAGTGTACACTTACTGTATTTTTCACATGTCAGTGAGATATACAGATCATAGACACTCCCCCAATACACTTTACTCTTTTACAGGGGGGGGATCTCCGACTCCCATGCTGCCCCTCCCTCCAAATAGGCAAAGTGTATTGGAGGAGTGTCTATGATCTGTGTATCTCACGGACATGTGAAAAGTACACTAAGTGTATAATACACTTTTGTATTTTTCACATGTCCGTGAGATACACAGATCATATACACTCCCCTAATACACTTCACTCTTTCTTCCTACTTGCGCCCTACTTGCACCCTAGGTGCACCCTAGTTGTACCCTAGTTACTCCTACTTGCGCCTCAGTTGGACACTAGATACGCCCTAGTTACGCCCTAGTTGTGCCCTAGTTGCGCCTCAGTTAGGTACTAAACACGCCTTCGTTGCGCCTCAGTTAGGTACTAAACACGCCCTAGTTGTGTCCTAGTTGCATTCTAGTTGCACCCTAGTTGCATCCTAGTTGCGCCCTACTTGCACCTTACTTGTGTCCTAGTTGCGCCCTAATGGCGCACTACTTGCGCCTTAATTATGCCCTGGTTGCGCCCTAGTGGCACCCTACTTGCGCCCTAGTTGCGCCTCAATTAGGCACTAGCTATGCCCCAGTCGCACCCTAGTTGCACCCTATTTGCGCCTCAGTTGGGCATTAGCTACGCCCTATTTGTGCCCTAGTTGCGCCCTAGTTGCACCCTACTTGCACCCTACTTGCGTCCTAGTCGCGCTGTACTTGCACCCTAATTGCGTCCTTCTTGCGCCTTACTTGTGCCCTAGTTACACCCTAGTTGCACCCTCATTGTGTCCTACATGCTCCCTCGTTACGCCATAGTTACACCCTAGTTGCACCCTAGTTGCATCCTACTTGCACCCTTCTTGCGCCCTAGTTGCACCCTCATTGTGTCCTACATGCTCCCTCGTTACGCCATAGTTACACCCTAGTTGCACCCTAGTTGCATCCTACTTGCACCCTTCTTGCGCCCTAGTTGCACCATAGTTACGCCGTAGTTGTGCCCTACTTGTATCCTACTTGCGTCCTACTTGCGTCCTAGTTACGCCCTAGTTATGCCATTGTTGCGCCCTAGTTGCGCCCTACTTAAGCACTAGTTGCGCCCAATTTCGGTCCTAGTTGCGCCCTAGTTGCACCATTCTTGTGCTATTTTTGCACCTAAGATTGACCCGAGTTGCACTCTAGTTACACCCTACTTGCGCCCTAGTTGGGCCCTACCTGCATCCTAGTTGCGCCCTTCTTGCACCCTAGTTACATCCTAGTTGCGCCCTAGCTGCATTTTAGTTGCACCCTACTTGTGGCGTACTTGTGCCCTACTTACTTCCTAGTTGCGCCCTACTTGTGCACTTCTTGCTTCCTAGTTACGTCCTACTTGCGTCCTAGTTGTGCACTAGTTACGCCTCAGTTGGGAACTAGCTATGCCCTAGTTGCACCCTAGTTACGCCCTAGTTGTGTCCTAGTTGCGCCTTACTTGTGCCCTACTTGCGCCCTAGTTGCGCTGTACTTGCGTGTTAGCTCTAGTGGATTTGGAGGCACCCTCAAGGATGCCTAGCTCTCACTGGATCATGCTACCAAGGTTTGGGGCAGCCAAGGGACACCAATGGTGAAGAGTGTGGAGCACAAGGATCACGGGCAAGAGTGGGCAGAACACGTCGCATTCAGTAGAACTGAATCGAAACACGATTTTGTTGCTTAGCATAGTGAGATTACATCAGATCCTTATATCCTGTGATCTAAGCTTTCCAACGCATCCAAGCACGCCCAAAACGGAGCAGTAGAGCCCCTGCTACGGCCGTCGAAGTAACCCTTGGTGGAGCCGCCCACCTTGCCTTGCACGCTAGGCAACGGGAGGCGCTTCGACGATGACCCGTCGAAGCGCCTTTCCTCGCCCAGAAGTCAAGGAGAAGTTCACCCTGGTCAAGGAGAACTCTCTGGTTGCTTCCTTTATGGCCCTGGTGCATTTGGAGCTCGTTGGGGACGAACTCGGATCACTGGTGGTGGATTATACCGCCACCCATGGCGGGTACCAGATTCCACCCCCCAAACACCCGATTTTCGGGCTAGGCTAACTTTCTGAATACTCACTCAAATCGAGCGATTCAAAGCTCGATCCTGCATGGAAAAATCCAAGGAATCCAAATCTAAAGTCAGATCAGGTGTTTGACCACTCCTCAGTGGTCAAACCAGGGAGTACACTCAACGGCACTCATGGCAAGGGGCACACCATGTCAACAATCTCCCCCTTGCACCGCAGCCTTGATGCCCTGTCCTTGGATCCTGTAGCATTTTAAACTTCACAGCGCAGACCGAGCTCCATGCAGCTCGCGTCGTGCCTGTCCTTGGGCTGTGCCTTGGTCATGGCATCGGCGAGCATGCGCTTAGTGCCACAATGCACAATAGCCGCATCTCCCTTCGCCACCAAGTCCCGCGCGTAGTGATGACGGATCTCGATGTGCTTGGTCCTCCTGTGCAGCNGACACGAGGATGAGATCATCCACGTAGAGTGCCACGATCTGGTGCAACCCCGGCTGCTTCCGCACGTACACGCTGTGATCCGCCTCGCAGCGCTTGAAGCCAAGCTCGGCCATGAAGCCGTCCATTTTCAGGTACCACATGAGTGGCGCTTGCTTCAGCCCATAGAGCGCCTTGCGAAGCCGGCACACCTTCCCCGGCGGCGCGTCCACCCCCTCCGGCACCTCCATGTAGACCTCCTTGTCCAGGTCGCCGTTGAGGAACGCAGTTTTCACGTCCATTTGGTGGAATTCGTAGTCACGCACCACCGCCACCGAGAGGATGGAGCGAATGGAGGCGAACTTCGCCACCGTTGCGAAGGTTTCATCGTAGTATTCACCCTTTCGCTGGGCTTACCCCTTCGCGACCAGCCGCGCCTTGTACCGCTCCACCTTCCCCTCCTTGGTGAGCTTCTTCTTGAAGATCCACTTGGAGCCGATGATTTTTGCGCCCTCCGGCCTGTCAATCAGCTGCCAAGTGCCATTCTCTTCATGGGAGGCGAGCTCAGATTTTATAGCTTCCTCCCACTCAGCCCCATCCTTCCGCTGCAACGCCTCCTTGACGGTCTCGGGCTCCTCTTGCGCAAAGAACGCTCAAGCGAGCCCGGTCCAGATGCCCTCCGCGGAATCGTACCTCTTTGCCGTCCTCCTTGCGCGTCCGCTTCTCCGGGGCTGCTGCTGTTGAGGCTGCTGCTGCTGCTGCTGCTGCTGCCCTCTCGCGACACCACTCGCACCACTGGCCTGCTCCCCCTCTCTCGGGGACCGTGGAGTTGCGGGCTCACTCCCTGCCTCCTCGTTCAGCTCCACTGCTGCCGGCGCTTCGGACTCATTGTCCGACTCGGCTGAATGCAAATCAGCTGCTCCCACTTCGCCCGGATGGTTCTTGCCGGCTGGAGCCGATGGGACGTCACCCTCTTTTGCGTCCTCCGGCGTCTCCCCCTCAAGGAGTGGCAGCCACTCCCCACGCTTGGAAAGACCCGCGTCCTTGTCCGTCCAACGGCTGGCCTTGTCGAACGTGACGTCGTGACTCTTCACGATCTGCTGCCTCCGCGGGTCGAAGAGCCGGTACGCCTTGCTCCCGCTCTTGTACCCGACGAAGATGCACCGGCGAGTCCGCGGGTCCAGCTTGCCCCGCCCCTCCCGTGCCTGCACAACAGCATGTGCAACACAACCAAACGTGCGGAGGTGTGCCACAGTTGGCTTCCTCCCGCTCCACACTTCTTGTGGCGTCTTCCACACCTTGGACTCCATGTCTTTTAGCGGCTTCGTCGGCGTCAGGTTCATGATGTACGCCGCTGTCCGTGCCGCCTCGCCCCAGTACCGCTGCGCAAGGCCGGCATCACTCAACATGGACCGGACCATGTTGAGGATGGTGCGGTTTGCCCTCTCGGTGACGCCGTTCTGCTGCAGAGAGTGTGGCGTAGTTTTCTGCCACGCGATCCCCTTGCTCTTCATCCATGCCGAGCAACCCTCGTACTCGCCGCCGTTGTCGCTCCGGAACGCCTTCACCTTCAACTCCTTTTGGCGCTCCACAGCCGCCACAAATTCCTGCATGCACGACAAGACATCGCTCTTCCTCTTGATGATGTAGAGGTAGAGTTTGCGGCTGTGGTCGTCGATGAAGGTGACGAAGTAGCGTGCCCCACCAATGGAGGGCTCAAACGGTCCGCACACATCCGTGTGCACCACCTCCAACTTCGCCGATGTACGCATTCCTTTGCCATCAAATGGCTGCCGTGTCGCCTTGCCGACCACGCACGGCTCGCACACGGCATTCTTGGCTGCGTCGAGGCTCTTGACCTCAAGACCCCGCACCACTTCCTTCTTTGCCATGTCCCTCACAGTTGAGGGAGCGATGTGGCATAGGCGACGATGCCATAGGTCCAGGTCCCCTTCATCCTTCGTCGCGAGGTTGGCGGCATCGGTCCTCACCGCATCGGCAAGAACCTTGGTACGGAGAAGGTACAAGTCTTCCTCCCTCTTGCCACGTGCAATTACCTCGCCGTCCCCCTCCTTCCGGATGATGGCCTCTTTCTTGTTGAAGAGCACCTCGAGCCCCTTGTCGGTAAGGCGGCTCACTAACAGCAGGTTTGCCCCAAAGTTGGGCATGTGGAGCACGTCGTAGATGGTGCACGGAATGACTTTCCCGTTCACCACCGACTCGATGCGAACATTGCCTTCACCCGCGGCCAACTCTGTTTTGCCGTTGGCCAGTGTCATGCGCCGCTCGGTGGCGCCGTAGGTGACGAATGCCGCCCGGTTGCATTGTGTGTGGCGGCCTGATCCGGAGTCGATCACCGTGACTTCCGGATCTGTCAAGTCGGTAGACTCCCTGGCCATCATGGCCTGGGTGTCCTTCTTCCCGCCCTTCCTGGGCTGGTCCGACTTCTTGTTGGGGCAATCACGTGCGTAGTGGCCCTGTTTGCCACAATTGTAGCACTCCCCCTTGTTGTCACCTCTCTTGGTGCCCTGGTTGGCACCCTTCCCCTTCTTGCCTCCCCCTCCACCTTGAGGGCGGACGGCATAGGCGNATCTCCATGATGTCGTCGCCTTCGTTGGCTCGGAGGGTGACGAGCCTCTTGAAGACGAAGAGCTGGTTAGCAAGGTTGGTGGACTGATAGATGGTGCAGAGCTTCTTCCAGGCCTCCGCGGCCTCCGTGCATCCTTGAATCAGTGCGCGCTGCGGAGGAGCTAGCGCCAACACCAACAAAGCAAGCGCCTTCTTGTTACGCTTCTTGTACTTGTCCACTTCCTCCGGCGTCGCGGTGTCCGGAGGCGCGGTCTCTTCACCGTTGACCAGCTCTAGCAGGCCCTTGTCATCGAGGTAGACCTCAAACTGCCACCTCCACAAGGGGAAGCCATTTCCATCAAACTTGGAGACAGCGCCGCTGCTCTCTTGCTCGGTCGTTGCCATGGCGCGCGGCGGTAGCGTGAAAGTTGAGGAGCTAGGGTCCTTCTAGGCACGTGGGCCCATAACCCTTTGTTAGCTCTAGTGGGTGTGGAGGCACCCTCAAGGATGCCTAGCTCTCACTGGATCACGCTACCAAGGTTTGGGGCAGCCAAGGGACACCAATGGTGAAGAGTGTGGAGCACAAGGATCACGGGCAAGAGTGGGCAGAACACGTTGCATTCAGTAGAACTGAATCGAAACACGATTTTGTTACTTATCATAATGAGATTACATCAGATCCTTATAGCCTGTGATATAAGCTTTCCAACGCATCCAAGCACGCCCAAAACGGAGCAGTAGAGCCCCTGCTACGGCCGTCGAAGTAACACTTGGTGGAGCCGCCCACCTTGCCTTGCACGCTAGGCAACGGGAGGCGCTTTGACGATGACCCGTCGAAGCGCCTTTCCTCGCCCAGAAGTCAAGGAGAAGTTCACCCTGGTCAAGGAGAGCTCTCTGGTTGCTTCCTTTATATCCCTGGTGCATTTGGAGCTCGTTGGGGACGAACTCGGATCACTGGTGGTGGATTATACCGCCACCCATGGCGGGTACCAGATTCCACCCCCCAAACACCCGATTTTCGGGCTAGGCTAACTTTCTAAATACTCACTCAAATCGAGCGATTCAAAGCTCGATCCTGCATGGAAAAATCCAAGGAATCCAAATCTAAAGTCAGATCAGGTGTTTGACCACTCATCAGTGGTCAAACTAGGGAGTACACTCAACGGCACTCATGGCAAGGGGCACACCATGTCAACATTGCGTCCTAGATGCACCCTTCTTGCGCCCTAGTTGCACCCTAGTTGCACCCCTAGTTGCACCTCAGTTGGTCACTAGTTATGCCCTAGTTGCGCCCTGGTTGCGCCCTAGTTGCGCCTCAGTTGGGTACTAAACACGCCCTAGTTGTGCCTTAGTTGCGTACTAGTTGTGCCCTAGTTGCACCCTAATTGTACCCTAGTTATGCCCTACTTGTGCCCTACTTGTGCCCTAGTTGCACCCTAGCTGCACCCTAGTTGCGCCCTACTTGTGCCGGAATAGCGCCCTACTTGCGCCCTACTTACGCCCTAGTTGCATCCTAGTTGCGCTTTACTTGCAACCTACTTGTGCCCTACTTGCGCCCTTGTTGTTCCCTAGTTGCATTCTAGTTGCACCCTACTTGCGCCCAACTTGCGTCCTAGGTGCACCATAGTTGTACCCTAGTTGCGTCCTACTTACGCCCTACTTGCGCCCTAGTTGGGCCCTAGTTGTGCCTCAGTTGGACACTAGCTACGCCCTAGTTACGCCATAGTTACGCCCTAATTTTACCCTAATAACACCCTATTTGTTCCCTATTTGTGCCCTACTTGCGCCCTAGTTGTACCCTACTTGTGCCCTACTTATGCCTTACTTGCGTCCTAGTTGTGCCTCAGTTCTACACTAGCTACGCCCTAGTTGTGCCCTAGTTGTGATACTAGTTGCATCCTCATTGTGCCCTACTTGAACCCTACTTGAACCCTACTTGTGACCTAGCTATGTCCTAGTTGCACCCTACTTGCGTCCTACTTGTACCCTAGTTGCACCCTCCTTGTGCCCTACTTACGCCCTACTTGCGTCCTACTTGTGCCCAACATGAGTCTTAGTTGTGCCCTAGTTGCGCCCTTCTTACGTCCTACTTGCACCCTAGTTGTGCCCTAGTTGCGCCCTAGTTGTGCCCTACTTGCATCCTAGTTACGCCCTACTTGCGCCCTAGGTGCAACTAGGGTGCAACTAGGGTGCAAGTAGGGCATAAGTAGGGTACAAGTAGGGCACAAGTAGAGCACAACTAGGATGAAATTAGGGTGTAACTAGGACACAAGTAGGGTGCAAGTAGGGCGCAAGTAGAAGGTGGCACACCTTCTAGAAGGGGTGACTTGTCCTACAAGGCATCTAGAGGTGTCTTGGTCTTCTGGACACCTTCCCTCCTACTAGAAGCAAGCTGAGGACTCTAGGAAGGGGCAGACGCTTCTAGAGGAAGGAAGGGATGCCTTCCTAGGTGGGAAAAGGACAGCCTACCAAGGGCCACTCTAGAAGCCATAGAATCTGCTAGGAAGCTTCAAATCTGGCATGCTTTGGTGTTCTGGAAAGCTTAGATCAGTGGCTATAAAATGGGTGGCGGCCTGACCCGGAGTCGATGACGGCAACTCCCGGATCCTTCAAGTTGGTGGAGTTGTACGCCATAAGGGCGTGCTCATCTTTCTTCCCGCCCGGCTGCGACCGATCTGTTTTCTTCTTGGGACAGTTGCGCGTGTAGTGGCCCTCCTTGCCGTAGTTGAAGCACTCCCCCTTCTTGTCACCCTTCTTGGTGCCCTATTTGGCACCCTTCCACTTGTCGCCTCGGCCTCCACTTTGAGGATGAACCGTGTAAGCTGAACTTGATGCCGCTGCACTCTCTCGACCGCCACGTCGCATCCACTCATTGCGCACGTACTCAGCAACCTTCGGGTACTTCAGCTCGTCGGAAGGCCAGCCACCAAGGACTGTGATCATGGGANGCCTTTTTGTTGCGCTTCTTGTATGCCTCCTTCACCTCAGCCGTTGCAGTCTCCGGCGGAGCAGTCTCATCACCTTTTACGAGCTCAAGCAGTCCCTTGTCGTCGAGGAAGACCTCAAACTGCCACCTCCACAAGGCAAAGCCTGTCCCATCAAACTTAAGGACAGCGCGGCTGCTCTCTTGCTCGCTGGTTGCCATGTCTTGCTGTTGGAAGCGTGAAATCAAGCTGGCTTTGAACCCCTTAGAGGCGTGGGCCCATGACCCTTTGTTGGCCTGAGGGTGAGTGTGCACCCTGGAGGGTCCCTAGCAATGGCTGGTTCACACCACCAACTGTTTTTGGAGAGACTGAAACTGTGGAGGGAACTGGTTCCAAGGATGGTAGAAAACTAGTCAGAGAGTGTGGCAACAGTTTTGGCCTCAATTGACTGGGAATGAACACTTGATAAAGGCTCACAAGCAGTGGCATTTTATAGCCACTGATCTAAGCTTTCCAGAACACCAAAGCATGCCAGATTTGAAGCTTCCTAGCAGATTCTATGGCTTCTAGAGTGTCCCTTGGTAGGCTGTCCTTTTCCCACCTAGGAAGGCATCCCTTCCTTCCTCTAGAAGCGTCTGCCCCTTCCTAGAGTCCTCAGCTTGCTTCTAGTAGGAGGGAAGGTGTCCAAAAGACCAAGACACCTCTAGATGCCTTGTAGGACAAGTCACCCCTTCTAGAAGGTGTGCCACCTTCCTGGACCCTCACCTGGCCTTCTAGAAACTTACAGAGGAACTCTAGAGGTTGAGTTAGCTTCCTAGCATCTATTTTCCACCTCCCTGGAGGCAGGGCAGAATTTCATCTTGTGGGACTTGATCCCGGGCCCCTGCCTCTGTAGGTGAACACCATTAACCACTAAGCCACCTTGGCTTGTCTTTTTGGTGTTCCTTTTTGGAGTCACTCCTGCCATGGTGAGGAGCATTACTCCAACACCACCAAGACCCCGAACATCGGTACATCGATGTTTACATCGATGCATCGATGTATCATGCCTTTCATACATCAATGTATACTTTCTATGAAGAGGCAAAATCACAGCATCTGCTTGGCCAATTTGCAGCTAAACTTCTGCTGATCACTTTGAACAGTTTTCTAACTGCCACTTTTTCCCTTAGTCATGGAAGAACTTTCATCTCATCTGGTGGGATAGTGGAAAATTGGCCATAAGTACATGTACTTGGGCGTAGCTATATCCATTTGCACCAAGTCTACATTTGAACATAGCACCACATTCTTGGTCCATGATTGAGCTTGTCATGTTTCTAGTGCCAATTGCAGAAAACTTATGTCAGCATGGCATGCAACGATACAATTGTCGATTGCAGCATGGAAGATATCATCATGCAATTGTCACATGCAAGTTTGAGCAGGTTCCCAAACAGCCCAGCCATTGGACAGCACATCATGCCATGCCTACCCATCATAAGAGGACCATCGTCATCATTTGCAACCAGCAAAGAAGGCACATTGCATCCCATGATAAGTGGGATGCTCAACCTCTAAAACACAACATGAAAGTCACGCCGTTCCCTTGCGCTTCCTCTGCTTGCCCCCGCTTGCGCTAGCACCACTTGCACCGCGAGCACCGCCAGCACCACCTGCACCGCCACCAACTCCAGCACCACCAGCACCACCAGCAGCGCCAGCACCGCCAGTCATCACCTTCCTGCTCAGCCTGGTGTTGCTGGCGGCAGTTCCAGTAGCAGTCCCAGACCCCTGGAATGCTGTCACAGATGATCCTCCTCCTGCATTTGCATCCACAGCACCATCTGCCCGCTCAGCAGCTGCTGCACGAGCACGGGCTGCAGTCCGAGCAGTGCCTGTTACTGCTGTAGCAGCAACCTGACCTGCTGCAGCCTGCACAAGCAGAGCCTCCACTGCTTCGCGGCTACGGATTGGGCGTGCGTAGCTTGGGCTGTCTTCTGCTGCTGTTCCTGGAGCTGAATCCTGGCTGCCAGCCACCTCCTTGTTCCCATTGCCTTCTTCTTCCTCCCCATCCTCCTCCCCCTCCTCCTCGTCTTCCTCCACTCCCATCCCTTCCTCACCCTCCTCCTCCTCCAGAATGTTGGTGAGCTCAGTTAGCTCGCCATCATCTTCACTGTCCGAGTCGTCCTTGTCCTGTAGCCAGTTAAAGTCTGTTGCCCTGCGCTTGCTGCGACTCTTGTAATGCTTGCGCAAGCGGACATTGCAGCGCACCAGCAGTTCACGCGTACTCACACTCAGCCGGTTGCGGCGTGCCGTATGGATGAGCTCGTGCGCACTGAAAGCACGCTCACACTCGGACGAAGAGCATGGCTGAGTCAACAGTTGCATGGCCAGCTTGCGCAGCTCAGGCATGGCACCGAGGTACAACTCGTACCACTTGTGATCAGGCAACAGACTAGTGCTCGCCTTCAACACTGCTGCTTTGGCACGAGTGTTTGCCTTGGGAGTCTTCATTGGATCCACCTCCACAGTGGTTTGACCGTTCTGGAAGGCACGGATCTGGCTTTGGATGGCGTCATGGTCGGCCTCGGGGACAAGTGCATCCACGACGACCGACCAAGCAGTCACGGTCTCTACATCCCCACTGAGATTGTTCCTGAAGTGCGAGGGGTGCAGACGACGGGCCGCGGCATAAAGAGGGCATGCCATGTCAGACTTCCACCTAGTTGATAGGCGGCCCATGGCAAACAGCACATGGGTGTGGCCGACACATGCAGGCTTGTTGTTGCATCTTGGCTCTGCGAGACCATGTAGCTTCTCCATGAAATCAAGCAGTCCCTCATAGATGTCAGCAACGCCCTTCTCCGGGTGTTCTGCAATGCGGAGAACGTGAACAAGAGGAGCTAGCAGGTCATGCATTTCCCTCAGCTGTACCCAAAATACCCGCCTGCGTACCAAGGACCGCACCACCTTCTTGCGGGTCTGGAACCCTGCCTCACGATGCTCACCCATGCTCTTCCATTCACTGCTGTTCACCATCTTCACCAGGAATGGGCGCATGTCCAGCATGCGCTGACGATGATGTGCGCCGTTGCAAACCGCGTGTCACACTTGGGCAGCAGCACCCGTCCGCCACTCTCTTGCTTCAGCCATGTCCGCGGCATGTCATTATTGCGCAAGAAGGTCACCAGCTTCTCGGCCCTTGACAGAACTGCTGCACCCCAATATGTCTTGCCGATGTCCTTCATAACGAGGTCGATGTTGTGGGTGCAGCAGCCCTGGAAGAAGAGGCGGGGGTACTTATCCTTGAGGTCCTCAAAGGCCCTCTTGTTCACGTTCGTGTTGTCGCAGATAACCCCAAAGATGTTGCCCTCACCCACCTCCACAATGGCGTCTTCAATCATCGCCGCCATGTGGTTTGCATTCCGCACAACGCCACTAGCGTCACGTGAGAACACGTGGCATGACCCCTGAATGTTCACCGCCATGGCATTACAGATTGGCCGTGACTGCTCGTCGCCCCACTCATCCACTGCCATAGAACACCCATAAATCTGCCACTGCTGCTTCAGTGGCTCGTCCAGAGCCTCCAGTTCCTTGTCCAGCCGTGGCAGCAGGACCCCCACCACCTTGTCCCTGTGGGGTAGGCGGAATGCCGGTGTCGTGTGCTTGGCGTTTCCCACGACCTCCATCATCACGCTCTGCTTGCAGAAGGAAATTAGAAGCGCGCCGATTGCCATAAGCTTCACAATGGAAAGCTGGGCTGTCCATAAACAGCTTGTCATATTGTTGTTGGCCTGCGCAGTGAACCTGTCCATGCTGCCTTGTCTCATGCCCGCCATGCGGTTAACATCCACAATAGGCATGCTTCTGAGAATGCCCATGGAGGTCTCGGCTGCTAGGCGGGTGGCTACAGCCTGTTGAGCAGCTTCAGCCTCCTCCTCGAAGTCAAATGCTGCAATGTTTGCCCTCTCCCGCTCTGCAGCTCTTTCTCTTTCTTCCCACAGCCGAGTCCACGAGACTGGCTTGTCCCGCGTACCCCATGACTCGCCCTTGCCGTTGTACAGCCACGCGCTGTAGGGGCGCCATTCCCCTGTTGGTACTGGAGCCCGCTCCAAGCCAAGAGTGTCACGTGCCAATGGCGGGGGGATCGGACACTTGGCAACATTGGCGTTCGCTTCGCCAAAGTGACCCCTTATGCGATCACAGGTCCCTAGAAGTTTGGAGCCGCAGGAGCCACACTGAAAGCCTGCTTTCTTCGTTGCATTAGGCCATTTGTTCAAGTGGCGGGAGAGTGCAAGGGTTAGAAAGTTGCCCCTGCAAACTGGATCCTTTGCCGGGTTCAAGACTGGGACCTCGCATGTAGTTGCCTGTGTTGCAGAGCTAGAAGGTGCAGCAGAGGTACTACCCGTGCAAGCCATTGAATCGGGGTTCAGGGGCTAGTGGCCCACAAAGTGGAGCTATGACATTCACGGCTAAGGCACTGCAGCCATCAGCTAATAGCTTGGTGGCTTGTGCCTCGACGTGGCCGTCGCTTCGCCAGCCCTACTAGGCTGGACGGACACCCGCCTGATCGTTGGAGTCGCTATCGCATTGTAGCCGGTGATTCGCACCAGCAGTCGATGGGAATCAATGGCTGTTTCAGAATTTGGTTTGAACTGGCGGGTTTTGAAACCGGCAGTGCTTCGATTGAACCAGTGGTGGTTCAAACCAACGGTGGTTCGAACAACCTAACAGTGGTGCAATCGGTAGTTTGAAGAAGCCTATTCTTTCAGCAACTGACAAGGTCGGATGGCACGATTCAGCCACCGTAGCAGGCTCTGCATGTGGGTTTGGCCAATGATGTGTTTGGTGCAGAAGCATCGTCCACGTGTGTGATTCCTTCTGAAAATTCAAAAGTATGTATGTTCTAAACGTGCGCCAAACTTAAGCAAAACCATGTGGAAAACTGCACAAAACATGATTTCCAAATTTCTAAAAGTAACGTTTAGGAAGTAAATCTCTAACCAATATCATCCACACACCGTGTGTGTACACCGTGGCCCAAGGACGACGGGGACGAAGAATGCGGTGCCACTGGAATATCTTCCATGAGTAATTTGGATAGATGCATGAAAAAAACAACTTCGTTAACAAATAATGGAGATATCCGCCGATTGACGGCGCATGAAGGAAAGACCCCAACAGTTTGACTCTGGTAAAGGGGGGTATTTTGAATATCATGTTATTTTCTGGACACGTATAAGAGTCGAACAGGTTGTGCACGTGTTCAAAAAATCGTTCTTTCAAAATTTGAAAGAAAGGAGCTTTCATACCCATACCTTCAATATCATATGCGAGAAGTTGAACGTGCTTGTATGTATAATTCATTCTTCAACGGTTTCTGACATGACAGTATGCGAGAGAAGTAGGTCCTTACTTTCCTTTACTTTCATGAACCATTTCAAGAACAGGGTGGACTGCCACATCGATAAGCGTCGGCGCATCGATGGCTGTCGACATGCCACGGAGGAAAATTTTCGTTGGTCGTTCAACAGTCGTCCGAGCGGTGGAGCACTTGCTCGCGCGCTCTCGAAACTGACCTGGTGAAACAACGACATCGATGCTACATCGATGTAAATCGATGTACCGATGTCGCTGTATTGCCCATACAACGGACCCGACGGTAACACTGCTTGCATCCTAGTTGCGCCCTAGTTGCGTCCTAGTTGCGCCCTAGTTGCACCCTACTTGCACCCTAGTTGCGTCCTTGTTACACTTTAGTTGGGCACTAGCTATGCCCTAGTTGCGCCCTAGTTGTGCACTAGATGCGTCCTAGTTGCGCCCTACTTGCACCCTAGTTGCGTCCTACTTGCATCCTAGTTGTGTCCGACTTGCGCCCTAGTTGCATCCTAGTTGCACCTCAGTTGTGCACTAGCTACGTCCTAGTTGTGTCCTAGTTGCGCCCTAGCGGCATCCTAGTTGCACCCTACTTGTGCCCTACTTGCGCCCTAGTTGCTCCTTATTTGTGCCCTAGTTGCATCCTACTTACGTCCTACTTGTGTCCAACTTGTGCCCTAGTTGTGCCCTAGTTGCACCCTCGTTGCGCCTTACTTGCGTCCAACTTGCGTCCTACTTGCGTCCTAGTTGCACCCTAGTTGCGCCTTAGTTGCGTCCTATTTGTGTCCTACTTGCATCCTACTCACGCCCTAGTTGCGCCCTAGTTGCACCCTAGTTGCGCCGTAGTTGTGCCCTAGTTGCACCCTAGTTTCGTCCTACTTACGCCCTACTTGCGTCCTAGTTCAGCCTCCCTTAGGCACTAGCTACATCCTAGTTGCGCCCTAGTTGCACCCTAGTTGCGCCGTAGTTGTGCCCTAGTTGCACCCTAGTTTCGTCCTACTTACGCCCTACTTGCGTCCTAGTTCAGCCTCCCTTAGGCACTAGCTACATCCTAGTTGCATCCTAGTTACGCCCTAGTTATGCCCTAGTTGTGTCCTATTTGTGCCCTACTTGAACCCTACTTGCGCCCTACTTGTGCCCTAGTTGCGTCCTTGTTGTGCCCTAGTTGCAGCCTAGCTGCACCTCAGTTAGACACTAGCTATGCCCTAGATGCACCCTTGTTACACCGTAGATGCGTCATAATTACGCCCTACTTGTGCCTTACTTGCACCAAACATGCATCCTAGTTGCGCCCTAGTAGTGCCCTAGTTGTGCCCTACTTGCGTCCTAGTTGCACCCTAGTTGCGCCCTAGTTCCGTCTAAGTAGGACACTAGCTACACCCTAGTTGCGCCCCAGTTCCGTCCTAGGTGCGTCCTAGTTACGCCATAGTTGCGCCCTAGTTACGTCGTAGTTGTGTCCTAGTTACGCCCTACTTGTGCCCTAGTTACGCCCTAGTTGTGTCCTAGTTTCGCCCTACTTACCCCCTAATTACGTCCTAGTTGTGTCCTAGTTGTGCCCTAGTTGCGCCCTAGTTGCGCCCTAGTTGCACCTCAGTTGGACACTAGCTACGTCCTAGTTGCTCCCTAGTTGCACCCAAGTTGCACCCTAGTTGGGCCCTAGTTACGCCCTACTTCTGCCCTACTTGCACCCTACTTGTGCTTTAGTAGCGCCCTAGTTGTGCCCTAGTTAAATCCTAGTTGCGCCCTACTTGCACCCGACTTGCGCCCTACTTTCATCCTACTTGCACCCTCCTTGCGTCCTACTTGCACCCTAGTTATGCCCTAGTTGCACCCTCATTGCACCCTACTTTCTCCCTACTTGTTCCCTAGGCGTGTCCTAGTTGCGTCCTAGTTGCGTCCTACTTACACCCTACTTGTGGCCTAGTTGTGCCCTAGTTGCGTCCTATTTGCACCCTACGTGTGCCCCCTACTTGCGCCCTAGTTGCGTCCAAGTTACGCCTTCATTGCACCCTACGTGTGCCCTACTTGTGCCCAACTTGTGTCCTAGTTGCGCCCTAGTTGCGCTCTAGTTGCATCCTACGTGCACCCTAGTTACGCCCTACTTGCACCCTACTTGTGTCATACTTACGTCCAAGTTGTACACTACTTGTGCCCTAGTTGCGCCCTAGTTGCGCTCTAGTTGCATCCTACGTGCACCCTAGTTACGCCCTACTTGCACCCTACTTGTGTCATACTTACGTCCAAGTTGTACACTACTTGTGCCCTAGTTGCACCCTGCTTGCGTCCTACTTGCACCCTAGTTACACCCTAGTTACATCCTAGTTTCACCCTTATTGTGCCCTACTTACGCCATACTTGTGCCCTAGTTGCAGCCTACTTGCGCCCTAGTTGTGCCCTAGTTGCACCCTGCTTGCGTCCTACTTGCACCCTAGTTACACCCTAGTTACATCCTAGTTTCACCCTTATTGTGCCCTACTTACGCCATACTTGTGCCCTAGTTGCAGCCTACTTGCGCCCTAGTTGTGCCCTAGTTGCGCCTCAGTTGGACTCTAGTTACGCCCTAGTTGCATCCTAGTTACGCACTAGTTGTGTCCTAGTTGAGCCCTAGTTGCGCCCTAGTTGTACCCTACTTGCACCCTAATTGCGCTCTACTTGCACCCTAGTTGCGCCCTAGTTGCGTCCTAGTTACGCACTAGTTGTGTCCTAGTTGAGCCCTAGTTGCGCCCTAGTTGTACCCTACTTGCACCCTAATTGCGCTCTACTTGCACCCTAGTTGCGCCCTAGTTGTGCCCTAGTTGCGTCCTAGTTACGCCTCAGTTAAGCACTAGCTACGCCCTAGTTGTGCCCTAGTTGCGTCCTAGTTACGTCCTAGTTGCACCGTAGTTGCGCCTCAGTTGGAAACTAGCTACGCCCTAGTTGTGCCCTAGTTGCGTCCTAGTTACGCCTCAGTTAAGCACTAGCTACGCCCTAGTTGTGCCCTAGTTGCGTCCTAGTTACGTCCTAGTTGCACCGTAGTTGCGCCTCAGTTGGAAACTAGCTACGCCCTAGTTGTGCCCTAGTTGCGTCCTACTTGCCACCTAGTTACTCCCTAGTTGCACCATAGTTGCACACTACTTGCGTCCTACTTGTGCCCTACTTGCGCTCTACTTGCGCCCTAGCTACAGGCTAGTTACACCCTAGTTGCACCCTACTTGTTCCCTACTTGCCTCCTAGTTGTGCCCTAGTTTTTCCCAAGTTGCGCCCTAGTTGCGTCCTACTTGCGCCCTACTTGCGTCCTGGTTACGTCCTAGTTGCGTCCTAGTTGCGCCCTAGTTTGTGTCCTAGTTGCGCCTTACTTGTGCTCTAATTGCGCCCTAGTTGTACCCTAGTTATGCCCTATCTACACCCTACTAGCACCCTACTTGCGCCCTACTTGCGCCATACTTGCGCCTTAGTTACGCCCTAGTTACGCCCTACTTGCGTCCTACTTGCGTCCCAGTTGTGTCCTAGTTATGCCCTACTTGCGCCCTAGTTGCGCCCTACTTACGTCCTACTTGTCCTCTTGTTACGCCTTAGTTGGGTACTAGCTACGCCCTAGTTACGCTCTAGGTGCGACCCTAGTTGTGCCCTAGTTGTGCCCTTCTTGCGCCTAACTTGCGCCATAGTTGTGCCCTAGTTGTGCACTAGTTGCATCCTACTTGCACCCTACTTGCACCCTAGTTGCACCCTAGTTGCGCCCTTGTTGCATCCTACTTGCGTCCTACTTGCACCCTACTTGTGCCCTAGTTACGCCCTAGTTGCACCCTAGTTGTGCCCTACTTGCGCCCTACTTGGGCTCTACTTACGCCCTAGTTTCGACCGTAGTTGTGGCCTAGTTACGTCCTATTTGTGCCCTAGTTGCACCCTTCTTGCGCCCTACTTGTGCTCTAGTTGCATCCTAGAGGCACCCTAGTTGTGCCCTAGTTGCGCCCTAATTGCGCCCTACTTGCCCTAGTTCCGTCCTACTTGTACCCTGGTTGTACCCTAGTTGCACCTCAATTGGGCACTAGCTACGTCCTAGTTGCTCCCTAGTTGCGTCCTAGTTGTGCCCTAGTTGCGCCCTAGTTGTGCCCTACTTGCGCCCTACTTGTGTCTTACTTGTGCCCTAGTTGCACCCTAGTTGGACCCTAGTTGCACCCTAGTTGCACCCTAGTTGCGCCTCAATTGGGCACTAGCTACATCCTAGTTGCGTCCTAGCTCCGCCATAGTTGCACCCTAGTTGCACCCTAGTTGCGCCCTAGTTGCGCCCTACTTGAGCCCTAGTTGAGCCCAAGTGGAATCCTAGTTGCGCCCTAGTTGCACCCTAGTTGCACCCTAGTTGCGCCCTAGTTGCGCCCTACTTGAGCCCTAGTTGAGCCCAAGTGGAATCCTAGTTGCGCCCTAGTTGCGCCCTTCTTTCATTCTAGTTATGCCTCAATTGGACACTAGCTATGCCCTAGTTGCACCCTAGTTGCGACCCTAGTTGTGCCCTAGTTGCACCCTACTTGTGCCTTAGTTGCACCATTGTTGCACCCTAGTTGCGCCCTACTTGCACCCTATATGCGCCCTAGTTGTGCCCTAGTTTTACCCTAGTCGCGCCCTAGTTGTGCCCTACTTGCACCCTAGTTGCGTCCAAGTTGCGCCCTACTTGCGCCCTACTTTCGCTCTACTCGTCCTAGTTGCATCCTAGTTGCACCCTAGTTGCACCCTAGTTGTATCCTAGTTGCGCCTCAATTGGACACTAGCTATGCCCTAGTTGCACCCTAGCTACGCCCTAGTTATACCCTAGTTGCGCCCTACTTGCACCCTACTTTCACCCTAGTTGTGCCCTACTTGGGTCCTAGTTACGCCTGACTTGCGCCCTAATTGAGCCCTAGTTGCGCCTCAGTTGTGCACTAACTATGCCCTAGTTACGCCCTAGTTACATCCTAGTTGCTCCCTGGATGCGCCCTCCTTACTCCCTACTTGTGTCCTAGTTGCGCCCTAGTTACACCCTAGATGCGCCCTACTTGTGTCCTACTTGTGGCCTAGTTACGTCCTAGTTACGTCCTCATTACGCCCTACTTGCTCCCTACTTGCGAAATAGTTGTACCAAAGTTGCGCTCTACTTGCGCCCTACTTGCACCCTAGTTGTATCCTATTTGCGCCATAGTTGCATCCTACTTGTGCCCTACATGCGCCCTACTTGCGTCCTAGTTGCACCCTAGTTTTGCCCTAGTTGCAACCTACTTGCGCCCTTCTTGCGCCTAACGTGTGTCCTAGTTGCGCCCTAGTTCCACCCTAGTTGCGCCCTAGTTGGACTCTACTTGCACCCTATTTGCACCCTATTTGGGCCATAGTTGCACCCTACTTGTGCCCTAGTTGCGTCCTACTTACCCCCTAGTTGCGTCCAACTTGCGCACTACTTGCACCCTAGTTGCACCCTAGTTGCGCCCTAGTTGTACCCTACTTGCGGCCTACTTGCGGCCTACTTGCACCCTAGTTGAGGCCTACTTGTACCCTAATTATGCCCTATTTGGACACTGGCTACGCCATAGTAACGTCCCAGTTGCGTCCTAGTTACGTCCTAGTTGTACCCTAGTTGTGCCCTAGTTGCACCCTAGTTGCGTCCTCCTTGTGCCCTAGTTGCGCCCTACTTGCGCCCTAGTTGCACCCTGATTGTGCCCTAGTTCCGCCTCTGTTGGGCACTAGCTATGCCCTAGTTGCGCCCTAATTACGCCTCAGTTGGTCACTAGCCACGCCCTAGTTGTGCCCTAGTTGTGTCCTAGTTAAGCCCTAGTTGTACCCTAGTTGTGCCCTACTTGCGTACTACTTGCACCCTAGTTGCGCCCTAGTTGCGCCCTAGTTGTTCCCTACTTACGCCCTACTTGCGTCCTGCTTGCGTCCTAGTTGCTCCCTAGTTACACCCTAGTTGTGCTCTACTTGCGCCCTTCTTGCACCCTACTTGTGTCCTACTTTTGTCCTAGTTGCACCCTAGTTCCTACTTGCACCCTACTTGCATACTAGTTGCACCCTAGTTGCGCCCTAGTTGTCCACCTGTTACATCCTACTTTTGCCCTACTTGCACCCTAAATGCACCCTAGTTGCACCTTAGGTGGACACTAGCTACACCCTTGTTGCGCCCAAGTTGCGCCCTAGTTGCATCCTACTGGCGCCCTACTAGCGCCCTAGTTGCGCCCTACTTGCGCCCTGGTTGCGCCCGACTTGCGCCTTAGTTGGGTCCTAGTTCCGTCTCCGTTGTGCACTAGCTACGTCCTATTTGTGCCCTAGTTGTACCCTACTTGCGTCCTAGTTTCACCCTACTTGTATCCTGCTTACGCCCTAGTTGCGCCCTATTTGTGCCCTAGTTGTGTCCTATTTACGTCCTACTTGTGCCGTAGTTTTGCCCTAGTTACATCCTAGTTGTGCCCTACTTGCACCCTACTTGTGCCCTACTTGCACCCTTCTTGTGCCCTAATTGTGCCCTAGTTGCGCCCTTGTTGCATCCTACTTGTGCCCTAGTTGCACCCTAGTTATGCCGTACTTGCGTCCTACTTGCGCCCTAGTTGCCTCCTAGTTGCTCCCTAGTTGCGCCCTACTTGCATCCTAATTGCGCCCTAGTTGCGTCCTACTTGCGCCCTAATTGCGCCCTACTTGCGCCCTACTTGCACCCTAGTTGCAGCCTAGTTGGACCACAGTTGTACCCTACTTGCGTCCTACTTCCACCCTAGTTCTGATGTAGTTGCGCCCTACTTGCACCCTACTTGTGCCCTAGTTGCGTCCTACATGCGCCCTAGGTTTGCCATACTTACGCCTAAGTTGGGCACTAGCTACACCCTAGGTGCGCCCTACTTGCGTCCTACTTGTATCCTAGTTACGCCCTCCTTGGGCCCTGGTTGCGCCCTAGTTGCGTCCTAGTTGCGTCTCAGTTGGGAACTAGCTTCGTCCTAGTTGCGCCCTAGTTGTACCCTAGTTGTGCCCTAGTTGCGCCCTAGTTGCACCCTGGTTGCACCGTAGTTGCGCCCTACTTGTGCCCTACTTGGGTCCTAGTTGCGTCCTTGTTGCGCCCTACATACGCCCTAATTGTGCCCTACTTGTAATCTTGTTGCGCCCTAGTTGCGCCCTAGTTGCACCCTACTTGCGCCCTACTTGTGTAATTTCTCTCGTGTACATATTCCTTCTCCATTGTGGCCATGAGTGTGCAGGGCCTGCTGACTCACAGAGTGGAGGCGATACACATTGAGCTTATGCATCACCAGTGGACTGGCGATATCCTTTTCCGCGTCCCACGTGCTCACTTCCCTCCTGGTTAGCAGTGCCCCAGCTCCACCCGACACCGACCAGATCCTACTCCGAGCTTTGTTCTATTCCAGTGCTAGAGGTGTCACTTTAGGTGACCTAGTTTAGCCTCACATGTGACATGTTAGTTTTGACTGGCATAGATGCGTTCCGAACTCGGAGTGATTTGGTGAGGTGTTTTGGGTCTCGAGTGGCTTTCTGCCCTCGAATTTGGATGAGTGCCGGCGAGCTTCGCTCGCCAGCCGACGGGTGAGCTCAGTTAGTGAGACTCACCCGTAGGACCTCTCACTCGTCTCACTACTGACTTCGTAACTATGGCGACGGCCATGGCCGCCATGTAAACCCAAGACTAGCTTCCTCGAACTTGCACCGTTTCAAGTGAGAACTGTCCCATTAGAACCGCAGCACTTCCCTTTTGGTATCAGAGCCCTGATTGCAGGGTGTGGGGAAACTTGCGAGGGAAGAGGAGGAGACTAGAGCCACGACATTAGGGTCGGTTCTGAAAGAGTGCGGTGGATCTGACCGCCGTAGCAGCAGGCCGCAGCCACCGAGGTTGCGCGTGCAAGGGCAGGCAGACCTCACACGGTCTGCGTGCTGTCATTGTGCCGTGCAGAAGCACCCCGAGGGAACGCCAAGAGCCGTTGGCGTCGGCCGTCAAGGACCGTCAAGGAGACCCGTCGGCGGAGGGGGGATTCGGCGGACGTCAGCCGAGACTCTCGGCCAAGACTCGTAGTTGAGATTCGCGGCTCAAGAGGACTTGCAACCAGTAAAAAAAGGGGAAAACAGCACTACATAGGTGAGAGGGGTCACCAGAGAGCACAACCACTGAAGTTATTACAGATCCGCCCCATTTCTCAGCAGAGTAGGTGTAACGCCAGGGGACAGGAGACCGGCCGCAAAACAAAACAAAAGGATGAGTGCCATCGGATCTGTGCCGGGTGGCAATGCCGCCCCAAATGCAAATCAACCTGCAGGGAGCTAGCCGGCAAATCAACCCACCGAGACGACTGGAACCGTGACCTGGGATGAACTGACCAAGGTGATGGCTCACAAAGATCTCTCGCCGCCACCATTAGGCGCGTGAGATTTTCTCACATGGAAGGATATTTTCCTCGCATGGGTGGCGGAGCACGGTCTCGAGGAGCTGTATCTCTCCCCGCCGGCCAATGACACCAAGGATCACGTCCTCTTGCGTGCCTTCAACGCCCTCATTCGGGCCCTTCCCGACGAGCAGGCATACGCAATCCGCCACCTCGGCTTCGGTGGCAAAGGGGAAGACCCCACCAACCCTCGCAGCGGAGCACCTCGTCCGTACGAGGCATGGTAGCACCTCGCCACCTGCCAGGAAGAACGAGGTATGGCCTTGGTGATCTCACTCCGCGACAGGCTCCGACAGCTGTACCCCAAGCCAGGAGAACCAATAGCGGAGTATTGGGATGAGGCGATGGATATCCGCCATCGGATATTGGGGCTCGGCGTGCCATGCTTCGTGCTGGAGTGGCCTGACCCCGTCCTTCTTCACCTCGGCAAGCCATATAGGGATTTTCGGCCCAACCTGCTGCGGCGACTTCGCGTCACAGACATAGAGAGTACGGACCTAGTGGAGGTGTTCGAGGAGCCGCATCACTACAAGGATATCCTCCGTGGAGAGGCTCGAGAGGCAGACATGATGACAGCGAGTGCCTTTGTGCACCATACTGCATCACCTACCCCTTCTAGAGCTGGACACGTAGGAGGTCGTGGGGGAGGAGGCAACGGCGGAGGTCGGGGCTCACAGTCAGCAGGAGGACGCGGTCTTGGCAGGGGCTCCAGGGGGCGCACCTGCAACTACTGCGGGTAGCATGGTCACGTCTGGCGTGCGTGTCTAGTGCTCCTTCGCATCATGACTCCCACACAGCAGCCGCAGGCTCTCCTGCCACCTTGCCCTCAGTTTGGTCCACAGCTGCATCCACCGGCTTGGTCCATGCATGGACCGGGGGGATCACGCCCACCTCCACCTTTTGGGACAGCCACGTTTGGCCCACCACTCCTCCAGCTGCCAGCAGCCGGCCCAGTGGATCAGAGGCCCCTCCCCATGTACCAGGGGTCCTACTATGTACCACCGAGCTCCACAGTGCCAGTCCTCGCGCCGGCCTGGGCGCAACGCGTCTACGCAGCGATGGCTGAGGCACAGCAGCGAGCGACAGCGCCGCCCATTGGATGGACCACTCTGATAGAGCTCCAGCCACCGGAGCCGACAGCTACACTGCAGCCGCCAGGTCAGCGGCTTGGTCACACGCATGTCACCACTTCTCATACACTTCCCATGCACGAATGGTTGTATGACACTGCTGCTTCGCATCACATGTCACCGCATCACCAGCTCTTTGTGTCGCTGTATGCTGCGCCTGATATTGAGGGGCTGAAAACTGGGTCTGAGGAAGTGCTTGTAGTTGAGGGTGTAGGGACTATGGCACTTCAAGCACCTGGCGGGGTGACATGGCTGACTGGTGTCCTGTACGTACCCAGACTGAGTAAATATTGTTATCTGGTGGTCAACTCGATCGTCAAGCTAGAGTGTGCAGTGTCATGCAGAATCAAGGATGCACCCTTTTTGGTACCACTGGTGCGCTGTTGGTTGATGGGCCACTACATGCAGACATGCTCTATCGTCTTATGCTCTTTCCTCTTGTTCCTACGCAATCACACAGACCACAAGCACATGTTGTGATTGTCACAGACGCAAAGCATACTGAACTGCTCCACCATCGCTTCACACATATTCACACTGACCTCATAGAAGACATGCTCAAGCACACTGCCGCACAGGGGCTTAGCCCAGAGGACTCCCCCCACGGACTGAAGGCAAATACCTGTCTTGAATGTTATGAGGGAAAGGCTCACATGCAAGTTTTTCCCAATTCAACCACAGAGAGCAAGTCCCCACTTGAGTTGGTTCATGCTGAATTGACGGGGCCTATGCCCATGCCATCTTTCCAGTACTGGTCTCAGTACGTGCTCACATTGACAGATGATTACAGTCGATTCCACTGGGCGTGCTTAAGACCAAGGCGGATGCACAACAGGCAATCATTGAATGGATTGCACTTGCAGAATGGCAAACCAAATGTAAACTGCTGAAACTGCGAAAAGACCGTGGAGGAGAGTTCATGGGTGCTTTGATTGGAGCACTCAAAGCCAAGGGCATTGAACATCAGGCCATTGCTCCCTACACACATGAATAGAACGGGGTTGCAGAGCGATGGCACCGCACCCTAGGGGACTCTCTGTGTACTCCCTTGACAGAGTCGGGTTTGTCTTTTGGCTTCTGGGAAGAAGCGGTCAAGTATGTCACTTGGGTGTTGAACCTTGTACCACGAGGCCCCTGCCTAAAGGTGTCACGCTGTGGGAAAGGTGGTTCAAGGAAAAGGCAGATCTTCGTCCTGCCAAGGTGTGGGGCACAATGGCATGCGTGTGGTATGTACAACCGCAACGTGAAAACAAACTCAGCCCACGCGGCCGTTGGT
>SZWC01007913.1:42980-60022 GCA_023375785.1 Penium margaritaceum
TGTACCACGAGGCCCCTGCCTAAAGGTGTCACGCTGTGGGAAAGGTGGTTCAAGGAAAAGGCAGATCTTCGTCCTGCCAAGGTGTGGGGCACAATGGCATGCGTGTGGTATGTACAACCGCAACGTGAAAACAAACTCAGCCCACGCGGCCGTTGGTTCGTGTTCGTGGGTGTCTCACATGCGTCCAAAGCGTGGCGATTTTGGGATCCCACAAGTCATGGCTTTTTGGAAAGCAGGGATGCATCTTTCCTGGAACACATTCCTTACAAGGTCTTCCACACCTTGAGGCACGTACCCAACACCACAAACCCTGAGTGTTATCCACACTATGTGAGTGTTCCGGTGCTTGTCCCAAGGGAGGTAACATCATCTCCTAGACCTACAGAACAAAGGGAGGATCAAAGAGATCCCATTCCCACTGACCTCCTCACCTCTACAGATCTCATGAACACAGAATCAAGTGCACCACATTCACTACCAGGGTTGTCACCCCAGGATCCAGCTGGGCACACGGAGAAGTCTGTGACACCGTCTCAAGAGCCTGTACGGCGCTCCCTGCAAGATCTCCCGCGGGTTAACTACAGACAGTTTTTCCACACAGTCGGTCCCACTGAGATAGACCCTGCACAAGTGGAACCGCAGACGCTCGCTGAGGCTAGGGGGCGCACTGACGCTGCTGAATGGGAAAAGGCAATGGTAGCAGAGATCAATGCCCTGCTAGAGCATGAAGTCTTTGAAGTTGTCACCTTGCCACCCGGTCAGAAAGCCATTGATGTCAAATGGGTGTTCAAGCTAAAATGGAATCTGCCTGGTCTAATTGAAAAGTAAAAAGCAAGACTGGTGGCTAAAGGGTTCCACCAGGTGCCAGGTCAGGATTTCACTGACACCTATGCACCTGTGGGAAAATACAGCACCAGCCGACTGCTGCTTGGAGTTTTTGCGCACGAAGACTGGGAGAGGAAGAGTTGAGGAAGAGTTGAATGTCAAGCAACAAGAAGGGTTCGAAGATGGAACTGATCGTGTGTGGCTGTTGCTGAAGGCCCTATATGGACTGAAGCAAGAACCTCGGTGTTGGAACAAGGAGATCAGCCACACTCTAGAATCAGGTGGGTTCACACAAAGTGTGTGTGACCCCTCCCTTTTCTTACGCTGGGAGAGCAATGTTCCCATCACATTGCTTGTCTATGTGGATGACTTGCTTATCATTCCCCCCTCACTCCTGCTCATTGCACAGACCAAGTCACTCCTTACTTAGCACTACAGCATGACCGACTTGGACGAGACACACAACTTCTTGGGCATGACCATTACCAGAAACAGAACCGCTCGCACACTCAATCTACACCAAGGACAGTTTCTTGCACATCTCACCACACGCTTCCAGCATCTTGTCCAGCATCTGCCTCGTCAGGCCTCTCCCATGAGTCCCAATGTCTACACGCACCTCCTTGATGCACAGAACACAGACTACGGACCAGAATGTGATCCCACACTGTACAGACAGATTACTGGAAGCCTGTCATACCTCACATCCATGACACGTCCTTACATTGCATGTGCTGTTAATGTCTTGGCCCAGTTCAGTCAGCAGCCATGCAGCACGCATCACAAAGCAGTGCAGAAATTGCTTCGCTACGTGCTGGACACCGCTGGCTCTGGTATCGTTTTTGCCCCAACATGAAATGCGTTGCTGGGTGGGTACTGTGACAGTGACTACGTATGTGACAGACGAGCACACAGTCGAGGCGGGTATGTGTTTTGTGTGTGGGGAACAGCTGTGTCGTGGCGCAGTGCAAAACAGTCTTGTGTGGTTCGTAACGTGGCAGAGGCAGGGTACATGGCACTGGGTGAGGCAGCCAGTGAAGGGATCTGGTTGGGGCAGTTATTGGAGGAATTGGGCTTGCGTGTGTCCGCGGTGCCTCTTCATTGTGACAATTCAGCAGCACGCCGCATTGCCGCGAATGATGGAGTGTTGCACCCACGCACAAAGCACAATAGCCTAGAACATCACTTTGACCGTGAAGCGATTGAAGCAGGCTCTGTGCAAGTCTGCCCTATCTAGGGAGACCATCAACTTGCCGACTTCCTCACCAAAGCTCTTCCTTCTACTTCCCTCCACTCCCAACTCCGACACCTTGGCTGCACGCCTGTCACACTCATGTCCAAGGGGGCGTGTTAATTCTCTCGTGTACATATTCCCTCTCCATAGTGGCCATGAGTGTGCAAGGCCTGCTGACTCAGAGAGTAGAGGCGACGCACAGTGAGCGTATGCATCACTAGTGGACTGGCAATATCCTTGTCCATGTCCCATGTGCTCGTTTCCCTCTTGGGCAGCAGTGCCCCAGCTCCACCCGACACCGACCAGATCCTACTCCGAGCTTTGTTCTGGTGCAGTGCTAGAGCTGTCACTTTAGGTGACCTGTTTAGAATCACATGTGACATGTTGTTTGTTTTGACTGGCATAGATGCGTTCCAAACTTGGAGTGATTCGGTGAGGTGTTTTGGGTCTCGAGTGGCTTTCTGCCCTCGAGTTTGGATGAGTGCCGGCGAGCTTTGCTCGCTGGCCGACGGGTGAGCTCGGTTAGCGAGACTCACCCGTAGGACCTCACTTGTCTCACTACTGACTTCGTAACTATGGCGACGGCCATGGCCGCCATGTAAACCCAAGACTGACTTCCTGGAACTTGCACCATTTCAAGTGAGAATTATCCCATTAGATCCGCAGCACTTCCCTTAACTTGCGTCCTACTTGTGCACTAGTTGCGTCCTAGTTGTGCCCTAGTTACACCCTACTTGTGCCCTACTTGGATCCTAGTTGTGCCCTATTTTCACCTTAGATGCACCCTACTTGCACCCTAGTTGCGTCCTACTTGCGCTCTACTTGCACCCTAGTTGCGCCCTAGTTGCGCCCTAGTTGCGCCCTAGTTGCGCCCTACTTGCACCCTACTTGCGCCTTACCTGCGTCCTAGTTACGCCCTAGTTGCACCCAGTTGCGCCTTAGTTATGCCCTGGTTGCGCCTCACTTGGGTACTAGCTACGTCCTAGTTGCGTCCTAGTTATGCCCTAGTTGTGTCCCACTTGCACCCTACTTACGTCTTCCTTGTGTCCTACTTGCGTCCTTGTTGTGTGCTAGTTGCACACTAGTTGTGCCTCAGTTGGGCACTAGGTATGTCCTAGTTGCGCCCTAGTTGCGTCCTAGTCGCACCCTACCTGCGTCCTAATTACGCCCTAGTTGCGCCCTAGTTGTGCCCTAATTGTGTCATTGTTGCGCCGTAGTTGCATCCTTCTTGCGCCCTACTTGCGCCCTAGTTACGCTCAAGTTGCGCCTTAGTTGCACCCTAGGTGTGTCCTCCTTGCGTCCTAGTTGCACCCTACTTGCTCCCTAGATGCGCCCTAGTTCCGCCCTACTTACACCCTACTTGCGCCCTTCTTCCATCCTACTTGTGTCCTAGTTGTGCCCTACTTGTATCCTAGTTGCACCCTAGTTATGTCCTGGTTGAGTCCTAGTTGCGCCTCAGTTGGAAACTAGCTATGCCCTAGTTGTGCCCTAGTTACACCCTAGTTGTACCCTAGTTGCGCCCTAGTTGCACCCTACTTGCGCCCTAGATGTGCCCAAGTTACAACCTAGTTGCATCATAGATGCGTCCTAGTTGCGTCCTAGTTGACCCCTGCTTGCGCCTCAATGGGGCACTAGCTACGCCCTAGTTGCGACCTAGTTGTGCCCTACTTGCGCCCTATTCACGCCCTACTTGTTCCCTAGTTGTGCCTTAGTTGTGTCCTACTTGCACCCTAGTTGCACCCTAGTTGCGTCCTAGTTGCGCCCTAGTTGCGTCCTACTTGTACCCTACTTGCGCCCTAGTTGCTTCCTTGTTGCACCCTAGTTGTACCCTAGTTACACCCTACACGTGCCCTTTTTGCGTCCTATTTACACCCCTGTTGCGACCTAGTTTTGCCCTAGTTGTGCCCTAGTTGCGCCCTGCTTGCACCCTAGTTGTGTCCTAGTTACGACCTAGTTGTGCCCTACTTGCGCCCTACTTGCACCCTACTTGCGTCCTACTTTTACCTAAGTTGCGCCTCAGTTAGGCACTAGCTACGCTCTAGTTGCACCCTAGTTGTACCCTAGTTCCGCCCTACTTGTGCCGTACTGGCACCCTACTTGCGCCCTAGCTGCGCCCGACTTGCGTCCTACTTGGGCCCTAGTTGTGCCTCAGTTGGGCACTAGCTAGCCCTAGATGTGCCCTACTTGTGCCCTACTTGCACCCTAGTTGCACCCTAGTTGCGCCCTAGTTGCGTCCTAGTTGCGCCGTAGTTGCACCCTACTTGCATCCTACTTGCGCCAAAGTTGCACCCTAAATGTGCTGTAGTTGCACCCTACTTGCGCCCTACTTGTGTCCTAGTTGTGCCCTAGTTGCGCACTAGTTGCAACCTAGTTGCATCCAAAGTGCGCCCTACTTATGCCCTACTTGGGTCCAAGTGACGCCCTAGTTGCACCCTAGTTGCGTCCTACTTCACCCAACTTACACCCTAGTTGCGCCCTAGTTACGTCCTAGTTGCATCCTAGTTGCGCCCTATTTGCGCCGTAGTTCCGCACTACTTGCGTCCTAGTTACGTCCTAGTTGCATCTTAATTGAACACTAGCTACGCTCAAGTTGTGCCCAAGTTACGCCCCAGTTACGCCCTAGTTACGTCCTACTTGCGCCCCAGTTGTGTCTTTCTTGTGCCCTAGTTGTGTCGTACTTGCACCCTAGTTACGCCCTAGCTGCGCCTTATTTGGGCGCTAGCTGTGTCCTAGTTATGCCCTAGTTGCGTCCTAATTGTGTCCTAGTTGTGCCCTACTTGCGCCCTACATGCGCCCTAGTTGCGCCCTAGTTGCACCCTACTTGCGCCTACTTACGCCCTAGTTGTGCCCTAGATGCGCCATTCTTGCACCCTACTTGCACCCTACTTGCACCCTAGTTGTGTCCTAGTTACGCCCTAGATGCGCCCCACTTGCACCCCACTTGTACCCTTCTTGCACCCTAGTTGCGCACTAGTTGCGTCCTACTTGCGCCCTCCTTGGACCCTAGTTGTGCCCTAGTTGCGCCCTAGTTGCCCCCTAGTCGTGTCCTGCTTGTCCCCTAGTTGAGCCCTACTTGCGCCCTACTTGCATCCTAGTTGCGCCCTAGTTTCACCCTAGTTGCACCCTAGTTGCGCCTTAGTTGGACACTAGCTACACCCTAGTTGCGCCCTATTTGCGCCTGGTTACGCCCTAGGTATCCCCTACTTCCACCCTACTTGCGTCCTAGTTGCATCCTAGTTGCGTCTCAGTTGGGTACAAGCTACGCCCTAGTTGCGTCCTTGTTGCATCCTACTTGCACCCTACATGCGCCCTAGTTGTGTCCTAGTTACACCCTACTTGCACCTTACTTGCATCCTAGTTGCATCCTAGTTGCGCCCTAGCTGCGCCCTACTTGCATCCTACTTGTGTCCCACTTGCGTCCTAGTTGGGCCCTAGTTGCACCCTAGCTGCAGCCTACTTGTGCCCTACTAGTACCTTAGTTGCATCCTAGTTGTGCCCTAGTTGCGCCCTAGTTGCATCCTAGTTACACCCTACTTGCATCCTAGTTGCACCCTGCTTGCGCCCTACTTGCACCCTAGTTGTGCCCTAGTTGCGCCCTATTTTTGCTCTAGTTGCAACCTAGTTGCGCCCTAGTTGTGTCCAAGTTGAGCCCTTATTGTACTCTACTTACACCCTACTTGCTCCCTACTTACGCCCTACTTGCACCCTACATTCGCCCTAGTTGCGCCCTACTTGCGACCTAGCTACACCCTAGTTGCGCCCTAGTTGCATCCTAGTTGCGCCTCAGTTGAGCACTAGCTACCCCCTAGTTGCGCCCTAGCTGCACCCTAGTTACATCCTACTTGCGTCCTAGTTGCACCCTACTTATGCCCTGCTTGCACCCTAGTTGCGCCCCTAGCTGAGCCCTAATCAGCCCTAGTCGTCCGTTGTTGTGCCCTAGTTGTACCTCAGTTATGCACTAGCTCCGCCCTATTTTCGCCCTAGTTGCACCCTAGTTGCGCCCTAGTTGCGCCCTACTTGCGCCCTACTTGCATCCTAATTACGTCCTAGTTGTACCCTAATTGCGCCCTAGTTGCACGTTAGTTGGGTACTAGCTATGTCCTAGTTGCACCCTAGTTGTGCCCTAATTGTGCCCTAGTTGCACCCTAGTTGCACCCTACTTTCGCCCTACTTGCGCCCTAGTTGCGCCCTAGTTACGTCCTAGTTGCCCCCTAGTTGCACCCTACTTGCACCCTAGTTGCACCCTAGTTTTGCCCTAGTTGTACCCTCCTTGCACCCTACTTGCGCGCTACTTGTACCCTAGTTGCGCCCTAGTTGCACCCTAGTTGCGCTCTTGTTCCGCCTACGTTGCACCCTATTTGCACCCTTGTTACACCTCATTTGGGCACTAACTACGCCCTAGTTGCTTCCTAGTTGCGTCCTAGTTACCCGCTTCTTGCGATGTACTTGCGCCCTACTTGTGCCCTAGTTGCACCCTAGTTGCGCCCTAGTTGTGTCGTAGGTACACTTCAATTGGACACTAGCTACGTCCTAGGTGCGTCCTAGTTGTGCCCTAATTGCACCCTAGTTGCGCCCTAGTTGCGCCCTAGTTGCGCCCTAGTTGCGCCCTAGTTACGCCCTAGTTGCGCCCTAGTTGTGCCCTGATTACGCCCTACTTGCGCCCTACTTGCATCCTAATTACGTCCTAGTTGTACCCTAATTGCGCCCTAGTTGCACGTTAGTTGGGTACTAGCTATGTCCTAGTTGCACCCTAGTTGTGCCCTAGTTGTGCCCTAGTTGCACCCTAGTTGCACCCTACTTTCGCCCTACTTGCGCCCTAGTTGCGCCCTAGTTACGTCCTAGTTGCCCCCTAGTTGCACCCTACTTGCACCCTAGTTGCACCCTAGTTTTGCCCTAGTTGTACCCTCCTTGCACCCTACTTGCGCGCTACTTGTATCCTAGTTGCGCCCTAGTTGCACCCTAGTTGCGCTCTTGTTCCGCCTACGTTGCACCCTATTTGCACCCTTGTTACACCTCATTTGGGCACTAACTACGCCCTAGTTGCTTCCTAGTTGCGTCCTAGTTACCCGCTTCTTGCGATGTACTTGCGTCCTACTTGTGCCCTAGTTGCACCCTAGTTGCGCCCTAGTTGTGTCGTAGGTACACTTCAATTGGACACTAGCTACGTCCTAGGTGCGTCCTAGTTGTGCCCTAATTGCACCCTAGTTGCGCCCTAGTTGCGCCCTAGTTGCGCCCTAGTTACGCCCTAGTTGCGCCCTAGTTGTGCCCTGATTACGCCCTACTTGCATCCTATTGTACCCAAGTTGCACCCTAGTTGCACCCTAGTTGCGCCCTAGTTGCGCCCTAGTTGCGCCCTAGTTACGCCCTAGTTGCGCCCTAGTTGTGCCCTGATTACGCCCTACTTGCATCCTATTGTACCCAAGTTGCACCCTAGTTGCACCCTAGTTGCGTCCTATGTGCGTCCGACTTGCACCCTAGTTGCGCCCTAGTTGTACCCTACTTGCGCCCTACTTGCGTCCTACTTGCGCCATAGTTGCACCATAGTTGTGTCCTAGTTACGTCCTAATTGCACCCTAGTTGCGCCCTACTTGCGCCTTAGTTGCGCCCCAGTTGCACCCTAGTTGTGCCCTAGTTACACCCTACTTTCACCCTAGTTACACCCTAATTGCGCTCCAGTCGTCCCAAAGTTGTGCCTCTGTTGGACACTAGCTACGTCCTAGTTGCACCCTAGTTGCGCACTAGTTGCGCCCTATTTGCACCCTAGTTGCGCCCTACTTGTACCCTAGTCGCGTCCTGCTAGCGCCCTAGTTGCACCCGACTTGCGCCCTAGTTATGCCCAAGTTGCGCCTCAGTTGGGCACTAGCTTTGTCCTAGTCGTGTCCTAGTTGCGTCCTAGTTGCGCCCTAGTTGCACCCGACTTGCGCCCTAGTTATGCCCAAGTTGCGCCTCAGTTGGGCACTAGCTTTGTCCTAGTCGTGTCCTAGTTGCGTCCTAGTTGCGCCCTAGTTGTGTCGTACTTGCACCCTACTTGTGTCCTAGTTGCGCCGTAGTTGCTCCCTACTTGATTCCTACTTGCACCCTACTTGCGCCCGAGTTGCACCCTAGTTGCGCCCTACTTGTGTCCTACTTGCGTCCTCCTTATGCCCTAGTTGCACCCTAGTTACATCCTAGTTGCATCCTAATTGCGTCCTAGTTGCACCCTAGTTGCGCCCTACTTGTGCCCTAGTTGCACTCAACTTGTAACCTAGTTGCGTCCTACTTGCGCCCTACTTGTGTCCTAGTTGCGCCCTACCTGCGCCCTTGTTGCACCCTAGTTGCGCCTCAGTTGGGCACTAGTTATGTCCTGCTTGCACCCTACTTGCGCCCTGGTTACGTCCCAATTGCGTCCTAGTTGCATTCTACTAGCGCCCTACTTGTCCCCTAGTTGTACCCTAGTTGTGCCCTAGTTGGCCCCAACTTGCGCCCTATTCACGTCCTACTTGTGCCCTAGTTGCGCCCTACTTGCGTCCTACGTGGGTCCTAGTTGTACCCTAGTTACGTCCTAGTTACGCCTAGTTGTGTCCTACTTGCGTCCTAGTTGTGTCCTACGTCCGCCCTAGTTGCGCCCTAGTTGCACCTCAGTTGGGCACTAGTATGTCCTAGCTGTGCCCTAGTTGCACCCCAGTTGTACCCTAGTTTTCCCCTAGTTGGACCCTACTTGCACCCTAGTTGCGTCCTCTTTGCGCCCTAGTTACTCCCTAGTTGGGCCCTTGTTGCACCCTCGTTGCGCCCTCGTTGCGCCCTAGTTACGCCCATGTTGTGCCTCAGTTGGGCACTAGCTACTTCCTAGTTGCAACCTACTTGTGCCCTAGTTGCGTCGTACTTGCGCCCTACTTACGCTCTACTTGTGCCCTAGTTGCGCCCTACTTGCGTCCTAGTTGTACCCTAGTTGCACCCTAATTGCGCCCTAGTTACGGCTCAGTTGGACACTAGCTACGTCCTAGTTGTGCCCTAGTTGCGTCCTAGTTGCGCCCTACTTACGCCCTACTTCCGCCCTAGTTTCACCGTACTTGCGCCCTAGTTGCGCTCTAGTTGTGCCCTTGTTGCGTCTCAGTTGGGCACTAGCTACGCCCTAGTTGCGCACTAGTTGCGCCCTATTTGCACCCTACTTGCACCCTAGTTGCGCCCTAGTTGTGCCCAAGTTGCTCCCTACTTGTGTAATGCTTGCGCTCTAGTTGCGTCCTAATTGTGCCTTAGTTGAACCCTACTTATGCCCTACTTGTATCCTAGTTACGTCCTATTTGTGCCCTGATTGCGCTGTAACACGGAGGGTGAAACGGGGTGCGAGCCTCTGTGGGTGAGTGAGCCCTCAGGACCCAATTGCTCATCAAAATCGCGCAGGTTGGTCGTGGAGATTAACTTCGCCGTGAAGTGTTGTCTCTCACGAATGACTCCTCTCACAAGTATGCCCCGACCAAGGTCGGAGCGCGGAGTCCATTCTCATCATAGGGAAACCCAAGAGGGAGGATGGAGGATATTATTTTATCCGTCTATTTTGTTGGCGGGTTGACGCGGTTCGACTAGATACATTTCTCTCGTCGAGTCAACCTTTTAATAAATATTATGTTGTCCACGTGGAAACTCTAAGTTTCCGGTGCGATTAGGGATGGGGAGGTGGTGGCAAAATATCTTCGCGCGTGCGAGGGTATTTTGCCACCATTCGGCGCCCCTCGTCCGATGGCATACCCAACACGTTTATAAAAACGTGTTTGCCACGCCACCGAGTGGAGGTGACACTCGGCGGGGTGGTCCCGTCGGAACGCCCGCCGGTGGCCCCTCGATGAGGTGGGGGTCCTTGCAATGTTGCATTGGGTCATGTCCAATGCGACTGCGCAGGCCCTGCGCAGCCCATCGCGAATATTTGCGATGGACTCGCGTTTGCCGCTCGAGGTCGCGAGACCTTGAGCGGCGGCCGGATAGTGCAAGGCACTATCCGGTCACCCTCCTGCGAATCGGAAGCTTCTTCGAAGCTTCCGGTTTGCAGGGCTGGTCGGCGAGGAATTCTCCTCGCCGTCCAGAGCCCGATTTTCTGGACAAAGGACGCGGCAGCCCTTTTTGGATTTAAGGCGCCGGTCTAGGCAACATAACAAAGTGGCATATATTCTATCACGTTTGTTACATTCCTCCCCCTCTACTGTGAACCGTCCTCGGTTCAAGGGGGTCTAGAATGGTTGTTGGTGGAAGGAGACGTGCTTTGTTGGTCAACAAAACATTCATAGGTGCATCCATTGGATCATGCGCCATTGCACAGGGAGAGAAAGCTCAAAAGATTGAGATTGATATCCTTCACGAGCACAAGATCGTACATAGATCTGCCAAGTTCACATAAAAAGTTTTCACGGCTAACGCTTCCTCCCCCTCTTGCGAGGAACGTCCTCACGACCATCAGCCTGGGCGTCCCCATGCGTCCGAGATCGCCGCCGTTGTGCTCTTGTTTGTACTCTGACAGGTGAAGGTTCCCTGCGTGGGGCTTGTGCCAGGATGGTACCCCTGGGGGCACGAGTGCAAAAGTGAGCAGCCTGGTCTTGCCAATAGTCCTTGATCATAGCGGCCAGGACACGACTCTCAGGCTCCCAACTATTGTGTTCAGGTCCACAACCGGCCCAGCTCACGAGGTATTCCTTCACAACACGTTTACCGCATGTACGTTCGCGGTGTTGGAGGAGCCTATGTACCTCATAGTGACCGTCACTTGCAAGTATTACAGGCGGTGGCTGAACCGTTCCTGATGCTGCATAAGGTACGAGAAGATTGACGTCAAACACGTCATGGATCTTCATGACCCTTGGAAGAGGAAGGTGGTAAGCAACCTCACCAACCTTGTGAGTGACCTTAAATGGTCCGACCCACTTAGGGATGATCTTCCTTGCTCCGGGCATCTTGAGACGGATGTTCTTTGTGCTCAAAAGCACCTGGTTGCCGACAGAAAATGTGACGTCACGGCGACTAGCATCGGCATAGGCCTTTTGGCGCTGCTTCGATACATGGAGGTATTCACATGCTTCGCGACGAAGAGTGTCCATGCGATTGGCAAAGGCCTGGGCGGAAGGTACCTGATTCCCGCCGCCCCCGCGCCTCACCAAGGAGACGGGTACCATCGGATGCAGGCCGTAGTTTAGAAAGAACCGTGTCAGCTTCGTGGATTCATGAACAGAGTTGTTGTAGGCAAACTCTGTCGGACTGAGAAAATCATCCCAATCATCCATTGAAGGATCCACGTACATCCGGAGCATATGCTCCAGAGTTCGGTTCATCCGTTCAGTCTGTCCATTCGTTTGTGGATGAAAAGCAGTGGACATCTTTTGGCGGGTGCCAAAGATCTCGCCAAGGGCTTGCCAGAATTTACTTGAAAACCACACGTCTCGATCAGAGATGATGCGTAACAGTAGCCCATGCTGTCGAACAACAGTGTTCCAAAAGATGCGTGATGTTTCCTAGGCAGTGGCATGCGTGGTTGTGGGCATAAAATGCGCCATCTTGGTCAAAGATTCGACCACCACGAGGATAGCATCATGGCCACGAGGTGGCTCGGGTAAGCCAGTGATGAAATCCATGCTCACTTCTTCCCATGAGGAGTTATGCACAGGGAGGGGCTTCAGCAATCCTGCTGGTGCCTTGTTGCTCGACTTGTTGCAGATACACAAGTCACAAGCTTGGATGTACTTGCGTACGTCGCACGACCATCCAGGCCACCAATAATGCTCTGAAAGATCCTTTCCGGTTTTTGCTGCACCAAGGTGGCCAGCTGCTACTGGGTTATGGAACTCAAAAAGGATCTCATCCCGCAGCTTTTTGGAGTTGGGCACAACCACCAAGTTGCCCTTCCAGTAAAGACCACAGGCTTCCACCAAGCCGTATCGGTCAATATTACCCTGGTCAAACCATGGGTCATCAAAGTATCCCATGCGGATACGTTGCAAGAATGGCGTGAAATGCGCCGTTGGTTTTGGTGGTTGGCGTAGGGGGTTATCCTGCTCCCATACGTCTTTTATGCGAAGGGATCGCGCTTGAAGTGTGGTGAGAACCGCATTGACTGGAGTGCGACTCAGCGGGTCTACCACATTTGTACGACCGGGTCGATATTCCCAATGGAAGTGGAATCTGCTCAAGTACTCGCTCCAACGAGCTTGTCGCCGAGAAAGGTTGGGTTGTGACTGAAAGAATACCAGGGGATTGTGGTCTGTAACCACAGTGAATCCACCCTTGGCGCCTTTGAGTTAACAGCGCCACACCTTCAAGACATGAACTTCCGCAAGTAACTCTTGGCTGCCAGTGGTGTAGCGAGTCTGAGCGCCTGAGAGTTTGCGACTCTCATATACGACTGGTCGTCCATCTTGCATAAGGACAACCCCTGTCCCGACGATAGATGCATCACAGAGCACCTCGTATGGTTTTTCGGGATTCGGGAGTGCAAGCACAGGTGCAGATGTCAGAATTTCCTTGACACGTACAAATGCATGCTCACACTTGTCAGACAATGTCCATGTCACGTCTTTACGTGTGAGAGCTGTGAGTGGGGTGACAAGGCTAGAGTAGCCTTGCATGAAGCGGCGGAAGTAATTCGCCAAGCCTAAGAAGGCTCGTATTTCACCCACATTGGATGGTTGAGGCCAGTCCACAACAGCTTGCACTTTGCTAGGATCCACTCGGATTCCTTCGCTGCCAACGATGAAGCCCAAGGACTGCAGCTCGGGTTGTGCGAAAGCACACTTTTCCATCTTGGCAAAGAACTTCTCCTTGCGGAGGATCTCGAGCACGGTACGTAGATGTTGTACATGCTCCTCATGATTCTTTGAGAACACCAGGATATCATCAAGGTACACCAAGACGGTTTTGCCCAACTCATCACAAAAAATGTGATTCATTGTGGCTTGAAACGTCGCTGGGACATTGGTAAGACCAAAGCTCAGCACTCGGAATTGATAATGTTCTAAATGTGTACGAAACGCAGTTTTTGGAACATCTTCTTCAGTGATCCGAATTTGGTGATATCCTTGAGCCAGATCAAGACAAGAGAAGACCTTTGCACCTTGAAGTTGGTCAAAAAGATCCTCGATCCTTGGCAAGGGATAACGGTTTTCAGCCGTCAAGCTGTTTAACGCATTGTAGTCAACACACATGCGCAAACCTCCATCCTTCTTGTTGACAAAGAGGATAGGAGCTCCGAATGGAGAGTTGTTGGGTTCAATCCATTCCTTGGCCAAGTATTCCTTGATATGTCGTTCGGCTTCTTCACGCTCAGCAAGACTGAGGCGATACATGGGCCGAAGCAATGGCCTTGCTCCAGGCTCGAGAGGGATTGTATGACCAACATTCTGCTCTGGCGGTAGGCCATCTCGGAGTGGGCCAAAAATGCCAAAAAACTCTTCGAGGAGAGAACTGACATCACTCGAGCTCGACGGTGGATCGTCGTCATCGACCTTACGAAGTTGCGCTAGGAACACATTGTGCCCTTTACGTAAGTATCGCTTCACTTGAGGCACCGTAAGGACGGATTGTTCACTCTTATGAGAGGGCTTTGAGCGATCCATAGGAGAAAGCGTGATGGAACGCCTGTCTTTTGTACGGTAAGAGTCTTTGTGACCCAACTCATGTTGGCCTTGTGCTCATTAAGCCAAGGATCGCCCAAAACAACTTTAAAATGATCTGTCAAGTCAATGACAGTAACGTTGACAATCGTTGTGAGAGTTCCTAGCTTGAGCCTTTCCCGACATGTGCCGAGTACATCGACCTCACGGTCGTCACCGACGGTGACCTTTCCCTCACAAGGCGTGCATTTCAATCCTAGTTGTCGCACACGAGAGGCACTAATGAACTCGTCATCAGTCCCTGTGTCAACTAGGACTTGCACGCGTGCCCCAGCCAGATGGCCTGCAAATTGCATTGTAATCTTTGCGTGTGAGGAGCGTGTGAACAAGCTCTTTGGAGGCTTAGCCTACAAGTGGTACACACGAAAGTGCTCTGTGCTACGACGTAGCTCAACAGATTCACTCACTTGCTCCCACATGTGGTGTCATTTGGTTACATCGCACAAGAGTTGCCATCCATTCAAGAGTTCTTTCTTGAGACCCGCAAAGATGGGAACTGCAACAGTCACTTGCGTGAGTGAGTTCATCTTGTGGGCTACATTTGCCAACTCAAGTACTTTGTTTGCTTTCTGTCATGTAGAAACGATCAAGCAAGTGCGATTTTGCAAGCATTCATCATTGATGAGATGGAAGAGTGGACTATGGCGAGAGAGATACACAGAGTCATTGCTCATGGGAGAGCAGAAAATAGCAGAAAACAAAGCCCCAGTGAGGCATTCCAATTGTTTCAAATCATCATCTTGGAACATGAAAGCACGTTCAACATCCAAGGATCTCTCAGTCGGAGCCCCTAGTGGTTGTCCACTACCGGCCACTAGGGGATTCAAAAACCCTTCCCACGGCCTGCTGGTCCGCGACCACCATTGACGCCCTTGGCAATCTGGCAGTTTCCTTGTCCCTTATCCTGCTTGTCTTCGCCCTATTCATTGGTATTTCCACCAGCACGATCCTTCTGGCGCTTGCGGCATTCAGACCCATAGTGCCCAGGTTTTCCATAATAGTAGCAGGTGAGGGTACCTGTCTTGGCCTTGCCATCTGCACGCTCCTTATGGCTGTCCTACGGTTTGGAGGGTTTGTGACTACCCGATCCGTGCCGAGGGAGCTTACGCTCACCACGTTGGGGAGAGTGCTGACGCTTGTTGTTGCCATGCTGGTGATGCTGGTCGCGCCGTGTGTTCGCTCCATACTCGGCCAGCATGGAGTTGTACTTCACGAGGATGAAGTCACGTAGCTCAGCATAACTGGTCCAAGGCTTGCCTTGGGGATCCAGCATACAAGCACGAGCGAGGGACTCATTAGAAAGGCCGTTGGTGAGCCATTCCACGATCTGCCACATGGGATGGTGGTCCTCATCAGTGATTTTGTCCAAGGTGTTGTCCCAATCCTGGAGGTATTCCGCAAGCTTGCAGTCACCCTGGCGGATTTTCGACAGACGCCTGGACGCTTGCTGGGAGACGGACTCCCTACCGTACAAGTCCATGAGGATCTTGCAGAGGTCTTTCCAGTGCGGTCTGGGGACCGACTGAGGTGTTTCCACGTATAACACTTTCAGTCGGTTCTTCACCGATGAGAGTGCTGTGCTGTCAAGGCAAGCTAGCCCGACAGCGCCCCAAGCTCGTTGCTTGATGTTATGGAGCTCTAGCAAAAGCTCCATGCATGGCTTCCAAGTGGCTAAGTCCATGTGCTTGGATATGCCGAACTTGGGATAATCACTCAGGCGGTTTACAACCTTTGAGATATCTATGCCCAATGCTGCATCATCATCCTCAGGGTGTTTCTCGCTTATCGCTTTCTCATTCTGATGAAGACGACGAGTGCCACTCGGGCCCGTCGACCGATCATCATGGGTGTCACCCGTCAGACTGTGAGCATCGTCGTGTGATGGATGCTTAGCTTTGCGACCCTGGGATGGGTGGACGGGATCAGGCTTGTTGGCCATGCCACCAGCCACCAACGTACCCATGATGTTCAACATACTGCTGAATGCATCAGGATGAACGTGTTGCTTGAGGGCAAGCACGCTCTTGGTGAGCTGGTTACACTCAAGGGCGTCGAGCAAATGCTCGTATGCCTTGGCGTCTTGCAAAAGGTTCAATGTATCAGCGATGTTTGTTGGATCCTTTTGCGATCCCTGGCCTGCCGTAGCACATGTCTGTGCTCTTCCAGGTGTTCCTTGCTCAAGACGAGCCAAGGGACCATCCTGGGATTGTGGGATTGGTGCACGTGCCAAGGCAGGCAGCGTGTTCCTCTCGTCACCACCTACTGGTATGCCATCCGGGTCAACGCCACGAGATGTATGACCAGTAAGTAGCTTAGGGCCACCGTTCCCCTTTGTTAGGGCCGAAGCCCTAACAGCTTCCACCGTGTGAAATTCACGGATTTTGAGGTCCACAAGGTGATTGATCGCCGCCAAGGTGGCAGCGTCAATACCCTTGAGAGGATCGTCGTCCTCTTCATCTTGGGCCTCCAAGGAGAGCCGGTCGTCCTCTGCTCCAACGTCATTGTCTTCGCCCTCGGCGACAGCAGGTTCTGCGTCCACCACTTCTGCTATGCCGGTGGCGTTGGCAAGGTCCCCAGCCTTATAGCCAATGCGTGGAGTTGACGTCGCCTCCTTGGCTTCCTCATGTCCCTTCACGATGTCCTTAGCGACAAGGCTCCCACCGGGCAGCATCTTCGTGAAAGCGGCGGATGCGGCGTGACCGGTGTCCATCCCACAAGCGCTCTTCGTCGGCGACATCGTGCGTGGAGCATGATTCCCGGATGTGCTTAGGCCACTCTCCTTCGCTAGGGTTTTTGGAGGGCCTCCTCCTACCACGGACATGGGGAGACCACCTCCCACCATGACTGGTGAGGAGGGGTGAAGGGAGGAAAGGGAAGGGAGGGGGTTACAAGAGTTAAGTGAGAGTGTGGTGGTAGGTAGAATGTAGATGCACCAGCAATATCTCCCAAGTATTTCAAGCACTCTTGGCTATGGTAGACGGGATAAAACGGTTTCCCACTATTTCCACGCCCTTTACAAAGAGAAAGTGCCAAAATACCCCTCTTTTCCACCTTCCACTTATCAACTCAGATTCAAAGTAAGAGGAAAGCATGAAATCATGGCCAAAAATTCTGGAATTTTTTTTTGGCAGCGTTTCCCCTGCAATATGGACGAAAAAATATTTTTGTTGACTGAAAAGGGAAGAAACAACCTGTTTTTTTAGGTTTTGGTTCCTGGGCCGTAGCCAGCAGCAAAGATATTGAAATTCAACGATTGATCAAGTTCTGGAAAGTTCGTCTCTTGAGCTTTCCAACGGTATGCTGCACGCAGCGTTTGAAGAAGTCTACTGCCTGCAACGCCTCTTCAAAGTCGGGAT
>SZWC01007913.1:60912-73431 GCA_023375785.1 Penium margaritaceum
TGTTTCTGAAGAAACTGGTCTGCTGCGGCGGTTTTGCAATGCGACAACAAGGCGGGCGGAAGCAAACTCGGCTGCGGACCTTTTCGCAAAAAACGGCCTAGTCTACTGCTTTTGCGTCATTCTTAGGAATGTGGAGCCGTCGGCCAATCAATCTGCTACGCCGGACTTGGGTGAGGAGGAGTGGAGTGGTGGCTGCAGCTTCCTAGAGGCGAATCAGCAGGTTCCAGGTCATCCAGCGACTAAGTCACCAAGGGTGACGCCTAGCTCTGATACCAATGTAACACGGAGGGTGAAACGGGATGTGAGCCTCTGTGGGTGAGTGAGCCCTCGGGACCCAATTGCTCATCGCAATCGCGCAGGTTGGTCGTGGAGATTAACTTCGCCGTGAAGTGTTGTCTCTCACGAATGACTCCTCTCACAAGTATGCCCCGACCAAAGTCGGGGCGCGGAGTCCATTCTCGTCATTGGGAAACCCAAGAGGGAGGATGGAGGATATTATTTTATCCGTCCATTTTGTCGGCGGGTTGACCCGATTCGACTAGATACATTTCTCTCGTCGAGTCAACCCTTCAAACAATATTATGTTGTCCACGTNCCCCTGCAATATGGACGAAAAAATATTTTTGTTGACTGAAAAGGGAAGAAACAACCTGTTTTTTTAGGTTTTGGTTCCTGGGCCGTAGCCAGCAGCAAAGATATTGAAATTCAACGATTGATCAAGTTCTGGAAAGTTCGTCTCTTGAGCTTTCCAACGGTATGCTGCACGCAGCGTTTGAAGAAGTCTACTGCCTGCAACGCCTCTTCAAAGTCGGGATATGTTTCTGAAGAAACTGGTCTGCTGCGGCGGTTTTGCAATGCGACAACAAGGCGGGCGGAAGCAAACTCGGCTGCGGACCTTTTCGCAAAAAACGGCCTAGTCTACTGCTTTTGCGTCATTCTTAGGAATGTGGAGCCGTCGGCCAATCAATCTGCTACGCCGGACTTGGGTGAGGAGGAGTGGAGTGGTGGCTGCAGCTTCCTAGAGGCGAATCAGCAGGTTCCAGGTCATCCAGCGACTAAGTCACCAAGGGTGACGCCTAGCTCTGATACCAATGTAACACGGAGGGTGAAACGGGATGTGAGCCTCTGTGGGTGAGTGAGCCCTCGGGACCCAATTGCTCATCGCAATCGCGCAGGTTGGTCGTGGAGATTAACTTCGCCGTGAAGTGTTGTCTCTCACGAATGACTCCTCTCACAAGTATGCCCCGACCAAGGTCGGGGCGCGGAGTCCATTCTCGTCATTGGGAAACCCAAGAGGGAGGATGGAGGATATTATTTTATCCGTCCATTTTGTCGGCGGGTTGACCCGATTCGACTAGATACATTTCTCTCGTCGAGTCAACCCTTCAAACAATATTATGTTGTCCACGTGGAAACCCTAAGTTTCCGGTGCGATTAGGGATGGGGAGGTGGTGGCAAAATATCTTCGCGCGTGCGAGGGTATTTTGCCACCATTCGGCGTCCCTCGTCCGATGGCGTGGCCAACACGTTTATAAAAACGTGTTTGCCTCGCCACCAAGTGGAGGTGACACTCGGCGGGGTGGTCCCGTCGGAACGCCCGCCGGTGGCCCCTCGATGGGGTGGGGGTCCTTGCGATGTCGCATTGGGTCATGTCCAATGCGACTGCGCAGGCCCTGCGTAGCCCATCACGAATATTTGCGATGGGCTCGCGTTTGCCGCTCGAGGTCGGGAGACCTCGAGCGGCGGCCGGATAGTGCGAGGCACTATCCGGTCGCCCTCCTGCGAATCGGAAGCTTCTTCGAAGCTTCCAGTTCGTAGGGCTGGTCGGCGAGGAATTCTCCTCGCCGTCCAGATCCCGATTTTCCAGACAAAGGACGCGGCAACCCTTTTTGGATTTAAGGCGCCGGTCTAGGCAACATAACAAAGTGGTATGTATTCTGCCACGTTTGTTACATGCACCCTACTTTTGCCTTATTTGCGCCCTACTTTTGCCCTAGTTACACCCTATTTGCACCCTAGTCGAGCCCTACTTGCGCCCTACTTGCACCCTAGTTACCCCTAGTTGAGCCCTTTCTTGCATCCTACTTGCACCCTAGTTGCACCCTAGTTACGCCCTAGTTGTTCCCTGGTTGCACCCTAGTTGCGGCATACCTGCACACTACTTGTGCCCTAGTTGCGTCCTAGTTGTGCCCTAGTTGCGCCCTTGTTGCATCCTACTTGCTCCCTAGTTCACCGTACTAGCGTCCTACTTGCGTCCTGGTTGCGTCCTAGTTGTACCCTAGTTGCGCCCTGCTTGTGCCCTACTTGTGCACTTCTTACGTCCTAGTTGCGCCCTAGTTGCACCCTAGTTACGCCCTAATTACACCCTAGTTGTGCCCTACTTGCGTCTTACTTGCATGCTACTTGTACCATAGTTGCGCCCTAGTTGTACCCACGTTGCACCCTGGTTGCGTGCTACATACGCACTAGTTGCGCCCTAGTTGCATCCTAGTTCCGCACTGGTTGTGCCCTACTTGTGCCCTAGTTGCATCCTACTTGCGCCCTAGTTGCGCCATAGTTGCACCTCAGTTGGACACTAACTGTGCCCTTGTTGTGCCCTAGTTGTCCCCTAATTGCGCCCTAGTTGCGTCCTACGTGCGTCCTACTTGTGCCCTAGTTGCATCCTACTTGAGTCCTAGTTGCGCCCGACTTGTGCCCTAGTTGCGCCCTTGTTATGCCTCAGTTGGGCACTAGCTATATCCTAGTTGCATCCTGGTTGCGCCCTAGTTGCGCCCTACTTACATCCTACTTGTGTCCTAGTTGCATCCTAGTTGCTCCCTAGTTGCGCCCTACTTGCGCCCTACTTGCCCCCTAGTTCCGCCCTAGTTGTGCCCTAGTTGTGCCCTACTTTTTCCCTAGTTGTGCCCTAGTTTTGCCCTATTTGTACCCTAGTTATGCCCTAGTTTCATCCTAGTTGCGCCCTACTTGCACCCTAATTGCGCCCTAGTTGCACCCTAGTTGCACCCTACTTGTGTCCTTCTTGCGCCCTCGTTGCATCCTAGTTGCGCTCTAGTTGTACCCTAGTTGTCCCCTACTTGCGCCCTAGTTGCATCCTACTTGCGTCCTACTTGCGCCCTAGTTGCGCCTCAATTAGGCACTAGCTATGCCCTATTTGCGTCCTAGTTGCGCCCTAGTTCCGCCCTAGTTGCGCCCTAGTTGTGCCATACTTGCGCCCTACTTGCGCCCTAGTTGCGCCTCAATTAGGCACTAGCTATGCCCTATTTGCGTCCTAGTTGCGCCCTAGTTCCGCCCTAGTTGCGCCCTAGTTGTGCCATACTTGCGCCCTACTTGCGCCATAAATCTGCCTCAGTTGGACACTAGCTACGCCCTAGTTGCGCCCTAGTTGCGTCCTAGGTGTGCCCTTGTTGCACTCTACTTGCGCCCTAGTTCACCCTACTAGCGTCCTACTTGCGCCCTAAATCTGCCTCAGTTGGACACTAGCTACGCCCTAGTTGCGCCCTAGTTGCGTCCTAGGTGTGCCCTTGTTGCACTCTACTTGCGCCCTAGTTCACCCTACTAGCGTCCTACTTGCACCCTAGTTGCATCCTAGTTGTACCCTAGTTTCACCCTACTTGCGCCCTACTTGTGCCCTACTTACGTCCTAGTTGCACCCTAGTTGCATCCTCGTTGCGCCCTAATTGTGCCCTAGTTGTGCCCTACTTGTGTCTTACTTGCATGCTACTTGCACCATAGTTGCGCCCTAGTTGTGCCCTCCTTGCGCCCTAGTTGCGCCCTACTTGCACCCTAGTTGCGCCCTACTTGCACCCTAGTTGCACACTAGTTGTGTCCTACTTGTGTCCTAGTTGCATCCTACTTGCGCCCTAGTTGGACCATAGTTCCGCCTTAGTTGGACACTAGCTACGCCCTAGTTACACCCTTGTTATGCCCTAATTGTGCCCTGGTTGCGTCCTACTTGCGTCCTACTTGTGCCCTAGTTGTGTCCTACTTCAGCCCTAGTTGCGTCCTAGTTATGCCTCGGTTGGGCATAACTATGTCCTAGTTGCATCCTAGTTGCGCCCTAGTTGCACCCTACTTGCATCCTACTTGTGTCCTAGTTGCATCCTAATTGCACCCTGGTTGCGCCCTACTTGTGCCCTACTTGCGCCCTAGTTGCGCTCTAGTTCCGCCCTAGTTACACCCTACTTGTGCCCTAGTTTCGCCTTAGTTGCGTCCTATTTACGTCCTAGTTGTGCCCTAGTTGTACCCTAGTTGCGCCCTACTTGTGCCCTAGTTGCGCCCTCGTTGCGTCCTAGTTGAACCCTAGTTGCACCCTACTTGTGCCCTAGTTGCGTCCTACTTGCGCCCTAGTTGCGCCCTAGTTGCGCCTCAGTTGGGCACTAGCTACGCCCTAGTTGCACCCTAGTTGTGCCCTTGTTGCGCCCTAGTTGCACCCTACTTACGACCTAGTTGTGCCCTACTTAAGCCCTAGTTACGCCATAGCTGCGCCTCAGTTGGGCACTAGCTACGCCCTAGTTGCACCCTAGTTGTGCCCTTGTTGCGCCCTAGTTGCACCCTACTTACGACCTAGTTGTGCCCTACTTAAGCCCTAGTTACGCCATAGCTGCGCCTCAGTTGGACACTAGCTACGCCCTAGTTGCTCCCTAGTTGCACCCTAGTTACGCCTTAGTTGCGCCCTACTTGTACCTTACTTACATCCTAGTTGCGTCCTACTTGCGTCCTAGTTGCACCCGACTTATGCCCTTGTTGCGCCCTAGTTACGCCTCAATTAGAAACTAGCTATGTCTCAGTTGCATCCTAGCCGCGTCCTAATTGTGCCCTAGTTGCGCCCTACTTGCGCCCTACTTGTGTCCTAGTTGTGCCCTAGTTGCGCCCTAGTTGCAGCCTACATGCGCCCTACATGTGTCCTACTTGCACCCTAGTTGCGCCCTAGTTGCGTTCTAGTTGCGTCGTACTCGCGCCCTACTTGTGCCCTAGTTGCATCCTAGTTGCACCCTAGTTACGTCCTGCTTGCGTCCTACTTCCGCCCTAGTTGTACCCTAGTTGCACCCTAGTGGAGCCCTGGTTGTGTCCTACTTGCGCTCTAGTTGCGCCCAAGTTGTAACCTAGTTGCACCCTAGTTGCGTCCTACTTGTGTCGTAGTTGCGCCCTAGTTACACCTCAGTTGGACACTAGCTACGCCCTAGTTGCACCCTAGCTGCGCCCTAGTTACGCACTACTTGCGCTCTAATTGCATCCTAGTTGTACCCTAGTTGTGCCCTACTTGCACCCTACTTGGATCCTACTTGCGCCCTAGTTGCGCCCTAGTTGTGCCCTAGTTGGACCCTACTTACGCCCTACTTGCGACCTAGTTACGCCCTAGTTGCACCCTACTTGCGCCCTACTTGCATCCTACTTGGATCCTAGTTGCCCCTAGTTGCGCCCTAGTTGCGCCCTAAATGCGGCCTACTTGCGCCCTAGTTGCATCCTACTTACGCCTTAGTTGCGCCCTAGTTGCGCCTCAGTTGGGTGCTAGCTACATCCTAGTTGCGTCCTAGTTGTGCCCTAGTTGCACCCTAGTTGCGCCCTCCTTGCACTAACTTGCACCCTAGTTGCGCCCTAGTTGCGCCCGAGTTACACCCTAGTTGCGTCTCAGTTGGGCACTAGTTACGCCCTAGTTGTGCCCTTGTTGCGCCCTAGTTGCACCCTAGTTGCGCCCTATTTGTGCCTTACTTGAGCCCTAGTTTGTAAATCATTTGTGAACTTTTCTTGGAAGTTTGTAAGGTGATGTCTAGGACCGGACTTTCTTTCCACCAGATACGTGAAGAGTTTGTTGGTTGAATGTAGGAGCGAGCAAAGAGGAAATTATTCGAACACCAGAAAACACAATACGCACGTGATTGCTTCAAAAAGGCTTTGCAGGGAGATTCACTTCGTAGCAAACACTAATGTACATTTGAACACAATCTCCATCCAAAAGCGTGTAAACTGTCCATATACATTCTTTGATACATCTGCCTTTTTGGATGAAAGGGACTTGCAGAGTGAGGGATTGACATATTCTTTTAACAAAAGAACCGAGAGACAATGGTACAGATAGCATGTTGGTTTGCCGAGGTCGATGGCCACCTACATCCCTCGACCCCTTTCCGAGTCAATACGTTTATTAGGCCACCATATGCGCATGTGCACAAATAGAAAGCAATGGTTTAGACGAGTAAAGTGGTGGTTTTGTAAGAGGTGATGTGGTGGGAGTGTTTATCATGGTTCCCGATCGATTTTCTTTTTGCGTCATGTTCTTTTTCAAATACATCATACTTTTGTTCATACATTGAAGTGCTTGCCAGGATAGTTTATTTAAAAACCCGCGAAAGGACAAGGATCCTAACTGACTGCAAAGGCAGTGCAATAAACTGTGTTTATAATGAAGAAACGAAAAAGTCGATGCAAGGCAGTAATGGATCGAGTAGCCACAAATCATGGATCGCACCAACTTGCGTCCTAGTTGTGTCCTAGTTGTACCCTAGTTGCGACCTACTTGCGCCCTACTTACGCCCTACTTACGCCCTAGTTGCACCCTAGTTGTACCCTAGTTGCGTCTAATTGCTCCCTAGTTGTGTCCTACTTGCGTCTCACTTACGTGCTACTTGTGCCATAGTTGCATCCTAGTTGTGCCCTCATTGCACCCTAGTTGCGTCATATTTTTACTCTAGTTGCACCCTAGTTGCACCCAAGTTGCGCACTAGTTGTGCCCCACGTGTGCCCTAGTTGCATCCTACTTGCGCCCTAGTTGTGCCATAGTTGCACCTCAGTTGGACACTAGCTACGCCCTAGTTGTGCCCTAGTTGTGCCCTAATTCCGCCCTAGTTGCGCCCTACTTGCGTCCTACTTGTGCCCTAGTTGCGTCCTACTTGAGCCCTAGTTGCGCCCGACTTGCGCCCTAGTTGCGCCTTAGTTATGCCTCAGTTGGGCACTAGCTATGTCCTAGTTGCATCCTAGTTGTACCCTAGTTGCACCCTACTTGCACCCTACTTGTGTCCAAGTTGCGTTTTAGTTGCGCCCTAGCTGTGCCCTACTTGCACCCTACTTGCGTCCTAGTTGTGCCCTAGTTGCGCCCTAGTTGCACCTACTTGTGCCCTAGTTGCGCCATAGTTGTGCCATGTTTGTGCCCTAGTTGTGCCCTAGTTGCACCATAGATGTGCCCTACTTGCGCCCTAGTTGCGCCCTAGTTGCACCCTAGTTGCACCCTACTTGCGCCCTACTTGCACCCTCGTTGCATCCAAGTTGCGCCCTAGTTGTACCCTAGTTACGCCCTACTGGCGCCCTAATTGTGTCCTTGTTGCACCTCAGTTGGAAACTAGCTATGGCCTAGTTGCGCACTAGTTGCACCCTTGTTGCGTCCTACTTACGCCCTAATTCACCCTAATAGCGTCCTACTTGCGCCCTAGTTGCGTCCTAGTTGTTCCCTACTTGCGCCCTACTTGCACCCTACTTGCGTCCTACTTACGCCCTCGTTGCGACCTAGCTACACCCTAGTTGCACCCTAGTCGCGCCCTAATAGCATCCTTGTTGTGTCGTACTTATGTCTTAATGTGTGCTACTTGCGCCATAGTTGTGCCCTAGTTGTGTCCTCGTTGCGCCCTAGTTGCGCCCTACTTGCGCCCTAGTTGTGCCCTACTTGCACCCTAGTTGTCCGTTAGTTGTGCCCTACTTGTGCCCTAGTTGCATCCTTCTTGCGCCCTAGTTGCGCCATAGTTGCGCCTCACTTGGACACTAGCTACGCCCTAGTTACGCCCTAGTTGTGCCCTAATTGCGTCCTAGTTGCGTCCTACTTGCGCCCTACGTGTGTCCTAGTTGCGTCCTCCTTGAGTCCTATTCACGCCCTATTTATGCCTCAGTTGGGCACTAGCTATGTCCTAGTTAAACCTAGTTGCGCCCTACTTGCGCCCTACTTGCACCCTACTTGTATCCTAGTTGCGTCCTCCTTGAGTCCTATTCACGCCCTATTTATGCCTCAGTTGGGCACTAGCTATGTCCTAGTTAAACCTAGTTGCGCCCTACTTGCGCCCTACTTGCACCCTACTTGTATCCTAGTTGCGTCCTAGTTGCGTCCTTGTTGTGTCCTACTTGCGCCCAACTTGTACCCTAGTTACGCCCTAGTTGCGTCCTACTTGTGTCCTAGTTGCGCCCTAGTTGCTCCCTATTTGTGCCCTAGTTGCACCCTAGTTGCGTCCTACTTGCGCCCAACTTGTACCCTAGTTACGCCCTAGTTGCGTCCTACTTGTGTCCTAGTTGCGCCCTAGTTGCTCCCTATTTGTGCCCTAGTTGCACCCTAGTTGCACCCTAGTTGCACCCTACTTGCGCCCTACTTGCACCCTCGTTGCGTCCTAGTTACGCCCTAGTTGTACCCTAGTTGCGTCCTACTTGCACCCTAGTTGCGTCCTACTTGCGCCCTAGTTGAGCCCTACTTGCGCCTCAGTTGGACACTAGCTACGCCCTAGTTGCGCCCTAGTTGCGCCTTAGTTGCACCCTAGTTGCGCCCTACTTGCGCCTTAGTTGTGCCCTACTTGCACCCTTGTTGCACCCTAGTTACGCATCAGTTGGGCACTAGCTATGTCCTAGTTGCATCCTAGTTGCACCCTAGTTGCGCCCTAGTTGCGCCCTACTTATGCCTTACTTGTGTCCTAGTTGCGCCCTGGTTGCGCACGACTTACGCCCTTGTTGCACCCTAGTTACGCATGAGTTGGACACTAGCTATGTCGTAGTTGCATCCTAGCTGCACCCTAGTTGCGCCCTAGTTGCGCCCTACTTGCACCCAACTTGTGTCCTAGTTGCGCCATAGTTGCGCCCTACATGCGCCCTACATGCTCCCTACCTGCACCCTAGTTCCGCCCTAGTTGCACTCTAGTTGCGCCCTACTTGCACCCTACGTGTGCCCTAGTTGCGCCCTAGTTGCGCCCTAGTTACACCCTAGTTGCGTCCTAGGTGCGCCCTAGTTGCGCCCTACTTGCGCCCTACTTGCGCCCTAGTTGTGCCCTGGTTGTATCCTACTTGCACCCTAGTTGCACCCAAGTTGCGCCCTAGTTGCACCCTAGTTGCGCCCTACTTGCGCCCTACTTGCGCCCTAGTTGTGCCCTGGTTGTATCCTACTTGCACCCTAGTTGCACCCAAGTTGCGCCCTAGTTGCACCCTAGTTGCGCCCTACTTGCATCCTAGTTACACCCTACTTGCGCCCTAGTTGCGTCCTAGTTGCGCCTCTGTTGGCCACTAGCTATGCCCTAGTTGCACCCTAGTCGCGCCCTAGTTACGCCCTACTTGAGCTCTACTTGCATCCTAGTTGTACCCTAGTTGCGCCCTACTTGCGCCCTAGTTGCGCCATAGTTGCGCCCTAGTTGCACCCTACTTATGCCCTACTTGCGCACTAGTTACGCCCTAGTTACGCCCTACTTGCGCCCTACTTGCGTCCTACTTGGGTCCTAGTTTCGCCTAGTTGCCCCCTAGTTGTGCCCTAGTCGCGGCCTACTTGCGCCCTATTTGCGTCCTACTTGCGCCTTAGTTGCGCCCTAGTTGCGCCTCAGTTGGGCACTAGCGACACCCTAGTTGCGCCCTAGTTGTGCCCTTGTTGCACCCTAGTTGCGGCCTACTTGCACTTACTTGCGCTCTAGTTGCGCCCTAGTTGTGCCTGCGTTACGCCGTAGTTGCGCCACAGTTGGCACTAGCTACGTCCTAGTTGCTCCCTAGTTGCGCCCTAGTTCCATCCTATTTGCGCCCTACTTGCACCTTACTTGCGCCTTAGCTTGTAAATCATTTGTGAACTGTTCTTGGAAGTTTTTAGGTGATGTCCTGGACTGGACTTTCTTCCCGCCAGATACGTGAAGAGTTTGTTGGTTGAATGTAGGAGAAAGCGGACAGGAAATTGTTCGAACACTAGAAAACACAATACGCAAGTGATTGCTTCAAAAAGGCTTTGTAGGGATATTCACTTTGTAGCAAACACTTATGTACATTAGAACGCGATTTCCATCTACAAGCGTGTACACCGTCCATATCCGTTCTTTGATGCATCTGCCTTTTTTGGATGAAAGGGACTAGCAGAGTGAGGGAGTGACATGTTTTTTTAACAAAAGAACCTACAGACAATGGTATAGATAGCATGTTGGTTTGCCGAGGTCGACGGCTACCTACATCCCTCGACCCCTTTCCGAGTCAATACGTTTATTAGGCCACTATATGAGCATGTGCACAACTAGAAACCATTGGTTTAGATGAGTAGAGTAGTGGTTTTGTGAAAGGTGATATGGTGGGACTTTTCATCATGGTTCCTGATCGATTTTGTTTCTGTGTCATTTTTTTTCTTCGAATACATCATTCTTTTGTTAGTACATTGAAATGCTTGCCATTGTTGTTTATTTGAAAACCCGGGAAAGGACAGGGATCCGAACTGACTGCAAATGCAGTGCTATAAACTATGTTCATAATGAAGAAAAGAAAAAGTCGATGCGACGCAATAACGGGTTGAGTAACCACATATCATGCATCGTGCCTACTCCATCTGGCATGTTGGATGCACCAATTTTTGTGGTACGTCCTTAGTACACTTGAACGAAAAAAGGCCTTGCTCGCTCGATGTCTTCTATGAATGTTCTATTCATAAATGGACAAAACACCAAAAAACCATTAAAAACCATGAAGGCCACTATGTAGAAGTCAAAATTAAAATCAATAAAATGAAGAAAATCTCCTGAAATTGTGTGTAAAATTTTTATATGTTTTTGGGCATGTTGTAATATGCTTCCTTGGAGGTTCTCAAAATCTTCTTCACCATTGCACGTGTACAAAAGTCTTGAAAGAGTAACACATGGATAGAAGATCTCCAAGAAAGATCCTCGCCACTTGTTGCATTCTTTTTCATATTATTTGAGGTGTATGGGTTTGGGGTGACTGTGGGCATCTTGAATGTTTGGGTTGTGTTTTGGACTAATGTGGGTAGTAAAAAATATGTCCCGAATTAATATGTCAATATCGAATTGGTATGTTTCTTTTCTGTCTAAGAGGGAACACTTGAACATTGTGTCATCCTTTGCTGATGATTACACCCAATCCTCGTGTTTGGACATAGCTTCTTCACTGGCACATCCCACACATCCCTCCCACGACCTATGAGACAATATAAGGTATCCTCAAGATCGAGGTGTTTGATTTTGCACGCACTGTCTGCACCACTTTCTCCCATCTCATATGGCAAGAACGGTGGGCAGGCCGGCTTTCATCCACGTGTGCAAAGATTGATACCTTAAAAAATACATGAAAAACAGTTGTATGGCCTAGTTTTTCTTTATTATAAACCTAAAATGTGAAAGGATCACATGGTAACTTAAAACTCTTCAAGATGAATTTATTTGCTGCCTAACCAACACCCTTATTTGTGGCTATATCCTTACCAAGAGAGCTCTGATTCTCTCATTTTCCTTCCAATTTGCAAGTTGGTGGAAACATGCCAGCAAGTATCTTCGTTCGTGCTTTTTTCCCAATGATGGTCAGGTTCAGTCCCGTTGATTGGTTAGTGCAGAGGTAGTCCCTTCTCCTCAGTCCGGAACTACTAGGGGTCCGCAAAGAAACCTTTGAATGCAGTTCGACAGACTTGACCGGATGGAGGCGTCCGGTTGACGCATGTTCTCAACTGTGCTGGCTCTGCGAACGTTCTGGAACGGTGACGTGGCGAACTGTCGAACCCCCACGCAGCTTGACCCGCCGTCGCTGTGGCTCGCTGTCAAGTCCGCTGGTGAGTGAGGCCGAGGCTGAATGTGGGTCTTCTGCTACTGGTGAGAACCCTCACACCCTCGCCGCCGACGTCGGACGTCCACAGCGGACGCTCACCGCCATGAGTGGCGTCAAGAGTAGTGTCCGGGTACAGTTTCCTTTTTTTTTGTTTCGAACCCGTTTGTGCGGTCAGACAGCAGTTGTGAAAGAGGTGGCTCCGACAAAACCATCGCCATCACCGCTCACTATCGGGGAAGAAGCGAATTGAGAATTCGAGTTGTCGCTCCGCATCTTGAGCACTTGGCGGTCGACTTTGAGCGAGTGTGGACTTCATTGGCAGCTTTCTGAGCGACCGGCGGAGGGTAAACAGAAGAAGCTCCGTGCGTCAGCTGCAAAACGTTTTTCGGCACCTGGCGACTGCCTCCCACCTCTGACCTGCCCTGTGAACATCTGCGGCGTGACGGACAGGCAGCCGGTTCTAGGGTCTGCTGCTGAAGCACAGTGCTGTGGTCCTGCGGAAGAAGAGTGGAGAGCAGTGGCTGAGTTCAGTCTCGTGTCGTGAAACGTGGGTACAAGGTGTAAGCGCAGTTGTTTTCGTCGCCACACATCGGAACCATGGCGACCGCCACAGGTGTGTACCCACTGGAGTGACAGGGGTGAAGTGGGAGGCGGAGAGAGAGAGAGAGCGGGGGAGAGGGAATGAAAGAGATAGAGTGAGTGAGTGAGTGTGTGTGTGTGTGTGTGTGTGAGAGAGAGAGAGAGAGAGAGAGAGAGAGAGAGAGA
>SZWC01007914.1:9530-19626 GCA_023375785.1 Penium margaritaceum
ACCCCCCTCCCCTAGAGAACATTTGTCAGAAACAGGACTTATGCCAAGAACAGTCCACTGCTTTCACCTACTTGCTGCGGATGGGTGTCTAAGCTTGTGTCTGGGTTCTGTCCCTGCACAGGGTGCCTTCTGGTATCTTCCATTCTATTGCATGTGTGCTGCGAGCCATCATCATCCTCGCACTGCGTGAATATCTGGAGTTCCTTCATGCACAAAAACAAGAGTATGTATAACTTCTGTGTTTTGGTTGTATGACATGGAATGAAAGCGCTCTGTTTTGGTGATGAAAATGTCTTTCTTTCTTTCTCACTCATGAGAAGTTGATGATCACGGAGGGCTGGTTCAGATCCAGGTGTGCACGTCTCGCCTCTCCATCACATGAAGAAATCTCTCACACATGGAGTCTTGTGCAAGGGCTCTGAATTGAGACACGCTGACCATTCTCTTGTGCTACGCATGGCGGCATCATTCTCAGACCGCATGGTAATCGTCGTGTGCATTCGTGTTTGCATGTGCATTCGTGTTTGCATGTGCAGACAAGGGGCTCCAGCTGCGTGCGCTGGAAAATGCTTCCTCATGTCTGTTTGATGGCCGCGGAGGGATGTCGTCATATGCTCCGATATAGATGGATACCCTCTTGGTATGGCAAGGCAGCTATCAACCGAAGTGGAGGGCCTGTGTGCTCCACATTGTTTGAGATGCAGATCTAAATGTTTGTTTCAGGGTGTTGGAAGTATGATGCAAATGAAAAACGTTTCGCAGTGTTTCCTGATCTGTGTCATTGATCATATGTAGATCACAAAGAAGTTCATGCGCATGTCATGTACATTGCCACTCAAGGAGGTTCATGCTGAAAAACTTTGTGACACAAAGGTGTCCTCTTCACCTCTGCCATTTGGGATGCTACTGAACACTTGTCCCTCTGCACATCTAGTCACAGACCAGAAACCGTTTGCGCCTTGGAATGGATGTGATCTGACAGCTTCCTGCGGGGGACCAAACAAACACTTGCACAGGTTCAGAGGTGCAGGTGGGTTGGGGTGGAATGAGGGGGAAACCGTGGATGGTGAGGCCTGTCAATCATTCTGAAGGGCCTCAAACAAAAGAGTGACATGTACATCAACGTAGGACCACTGAACGTACAACTGTTTCCTCATAACAATGTGCACTTAGAAAAAGATTATTGGGGATTCAACCAAAAAGACATGTTACAAAGAATCTTATGTACTTCCTCCTTTTGCCTTTTGCCTTGTTAAGAAAATAAAAAGATTGTAAAAAAGGTATATAAGCTTCCTCTTTTTTGCCCTTTAAGTTATAGATGATGTAGAACAATACACCATGTGTGCAAGACACTTCTTTTTGACACTTTCTACAATGTGCGGTTTTTGGATGACAATCCATACCCCTGAACATAGGAGTTTTTTTTTCTTCATTTTTTCGGTCATACCACAATGGCATCATCATAGTTCCACACCAGAACTTCCCAACCCAATGAACAAGGTCCTCACATGGAGAAGAGCCACTGCCCTCATATCAGCCCTTGGTGGAGCCACCCAGTCTGTCACCAATGTTTGAAAATGGGCTGGCACTTCGATGGTGCCCCTTCAAAGCACCCTTTCTGGTGTGGAACCTGGGAGAAGTTGTACTTTGAAATGATTAGTAAAATTAAGCAATCCAAAGCTTAAAATCTTGTAGAAAAATCAAGAAATACAAGTAAAAAACCAAATCAGATGTCCACCCAGTTTCCTGTGGTAGAAGCAGCAGAGTTACACCACCAGAATAACATCAACAGCAGCCACAGCAAGGGCCACCGATTCCAAGAACCATCTCTTGCACAACAGCCTTGATGTGCTGTCTGTGGATTCTGCATTGTATGGACCTCACGGTGCAAATCAAGCTCAATGGCGGTCAAGTCATGCTTGTCCTCGGTATTTGGCTTGGTCATGGCATAAGCGAACATTCTCTTTGTGCCACTACACACATCTCCCTCTCCCACCAAGTTCCATCCATAGTGATACCGATGATACCGGATGTAAATCTTCTTGGTCTTCTTTTGAAGTGCCCAGTTCCGGGTAAGGCTAATGAAATGAAATATCTCCGAATTGAGCACTGTCGGCACCCCAGTTTCCACCGGAAATTGCCACAGCCACGTGCTCTCCTTCTCAGATTTTGCGTGGTGATGAACCCGGCCTCACGTATGGACTACACTACACAGTACCTTATTTAATCTTACCTACAAAAGAGCTACACCACTAAGCGTGAAGATGTACCTTAATGCTGACTGCCTTCCATCCACATCACGAAGGCAGCCGGCATCTGAGTAACGATCAGCTCAAGGGAGTTTCTCCACATCCTTTCTTGAAGGAGAAGTTGTGACTGTTTTTTCGCCTTGAGGTGTTGGATGATTTTATTCACCAATTTCCAATGCATCAGTGAGCTTCAGAAAATGAAAGGTTGCGTTGGGTTGTTCCCAAAGCACAGCCTTCATTGCCAACCACAGAATGGTACAGCACACTTGCTTTGCTTTCTCCCCCATTCTGTGACTGACGCTGGAGCCCAATTCATGCTGATGTCACTGGTGTGCTGGAGGAGGCCGCAGCACTGTAAACGGAGGAAGACTATTTGTACTGGTGGGAGGTCAAACGGGAAGTGGATAGCAACGAAGGTGTAGCTGTGAGACAGCCGTGCGTGTCCCGCGATGGGCCCCTTCAGCTGCCAGCAAGTAGCATTGAAGATGGGTATGCCATTGGGATGGGGAGCAGCATCGACGGCAGCATCCAAAGGAGCAGGTTGGCTGGGTTTGGCGAAGAACTGCTTCTGGACATATTTCTTTGCAGTGCTGAATTCCAGGATGAAGACTTGATCTACATGTGGGGATGCAATGAGGCCGGCAAGGAGGAGGATGTGGAGGTGGAGCAAGACGGATTGGGTCATGCTGCTGTCCCACCAAGTAGACCTAGCATGACACGGACAGACTGTGCATAGATTGTTACTAGATAATTTATTGTGGTTTTTGAACGTTTTTAGGGTACTCATGTCTAGATTCAACCCTGATGCTTTATATCCCATTTCCTTTGAACTAATTTGTGTTTTGGTTGTAACCCCCCCCCCCCCCCCTCCTCCTCCATAAGCTCAACTGATTCAAGTGACCAATGCTTCCCTTGCAAGTATCGAACAAACTCACTCAGAGGCAGTCAGACGACTGCAACGACGGTGTGTGTGATCCAAGAACCAACAAGTGAGAAATCAAAACACAATATCACCGAATGCTGTGAGTGTAACACCCCACACTCTGATGCAGGAGGGGGCTGAGACAAGAGCTTGTGCCAAAGTGGTCAAGTCTCTAGTTTCATGTGACTGGCTGAACATGACATAGGTGATGGAGAATGGTTGAAACTTAACAGTGATGTTGCATCACCTGAAAAGAAAGCGGATCATTCCTAGAGCTACATAGTCGTAGAAGGCAAAGTGATTCTCCTCAGAGATGGCCAAATGTTAGAGTCACAATTCCTGTGAAAGTCCTCTTGTTTTCCTTCTGGTCGTTTAGACACAAACCCATTTCCTAATGCCTGCCATGAAGCAAAGCTCTTGGCCACGCGAAACACAGATGGCATGTTATTTACATTGCCTGGTACATTGGTCTAACAACCCCACTGCACTGCACACTGTGGGTCTTTCCGTAGCTTGAATGTGCTCACTGAAGGACCTCACACCTCAGATATGAGTGGCAAAACTTTGCACGATGACCATGGATGGTTATCCTGAAGGTAAATGCACGACAGAACAGAAGGAAAGGCGATGGGAAGTGTTGGAAAGGAGGGGTAGAACGTGGTCTACATGCACGGGTGGAACATGTGCATGTTGTAGAGCATTGTGTAAACCAACACCACTGGTTACGGTTTGTGCTAGTCCCTATGTGTCTCCAACCAAGCTCACCGCATTGCCTAGCCAAGACTACTTCAGTGGGCGTGTGTACGGTGCAACTACAACAACCAATCAGCCGACCTGTGGTGAGCTCCATTGCACTGCTCTGTAGCACCTCCCACCGCCATTGAAAAAAAAAGAAAAAAGAAAGAAACAGGAAAACCCCGATCACCTGGCAAGTCTTGTACGGACGGTGAGTTCTTCCGAACACCTCCACATACCAGCTTGACAAGTGGTATCTCCAACAGCGGCCATCCTTGCCACGTCCGAACAGACTCATTGCAAAAGAAAGTTAAGTGTCATGCATTTTCTTCGATACAGCATCACACTTAGTGAGATTGCAGTGACATGACCACCCTGGTCTTGTGGCTAGACACACGTTGGTGGTGCCACATGGGTGGGCCCACCAACGGCTGTGCCATCGCCCCTCCCATCATCACTGGAGATGCATTGCCTTGCCACATCCGCCAAAATGGATGTACTGTGCTATGACCATAGTCCCAACTTGGGATTCCAAAGAGAAACCAAGAATGATGCCGCACAATTAAGAGATCAGCTGTGCCGGATCTAAAGTTGAGGTGATGGCTTCTTTTCACTCAAACACATGATGATAAGTTCGCACTTTCTGACGAGGGAGGCAATGGTGGTGCTGATACAGGTGGTGCAGCAGCAGCATTAACAGCCACAGATGACTGTGCGGCTGGCTCTGCGGACTTACTATCTGTCGCTGCTTCTGAGCTGCAAGCGCAAGCTGGCCTTCCATGGATGATTCTGTCGAAGAGGTGGAAAGAGAGATACTGGCGACCAATCCAATAGCACATGCCACCAATGCAATGGGTGCGATGACTCTCTTACATAAAAAGTGCAAAGGAAAAGTATGCAAAGGTTGAAGTTAGAAGTGGCACAGAGAGCGAGCCGCCTCTTCCAAAGCAAGGCGAGGCCCCTGGAGCCATGGTGCAAAGCAGCAGCTGGGAATTAGTGAGGAACACCCCATGAGTTGATACTATGTAGCACAACTACTGTACAGCACATGATGCCGCACGGCACGAAATGGAACAGAAAAAAATGATACAACATTAAACAACCAAACTCAACTCGACATGACACGCCACGTTACAACACTACATGATATGAAATGGAGGGACACCAAAAAAATGACAAAAAAATGACAAGATTCGAAATGACATGGCACAAAATGGCACAAAACGCCGCGACACAACACAAAATGGCACGACACAACATGACACCACACAAAACGGTATGGCGCAACACCACAAGACACGATACACTACCAACCACGACATTACGGCACGACATGGCACAGTATGGCATGGCATGACGTGGTTCAACAGAACACATCAGGACACAAAACGACCCATCAGGACACGACACGACAAAAACTACTGCACTTAAGACAACACAACACAACATAAAACAACACCACATGACACAACATGGCACGACATGACACGACATGCCCCGGCATAACCCAAAACACCAGGACAAGACACAACAAAACCTAACACAGCACAAAAGGTAGCGAAACAACATTACACGACATGACAGGAAATGACACGAAATAACACTGCATGGAATGCCACGGCACATCCTGGCAACGTATAGGCCAGTGGGAATTGGCTCGCCACCAAATGACGTGAGACAAAACGATATCAGCTGACACAAGCTGAATTCAGGCAAAAGAGCACAATACAAAAAAGCACGGCTTTCCACAAAACAAAACAGGCAAGAAACAAAAAAAAAAAAAAACCACACAAAATGATATGACATGACAGCACACAACACGACAAGACAAGACACTCANAAATAACACTGCATGGAATGGCACGGCACATCCCGGCAACGTATAGGCCAGTGGGAATCGGCTCGCCACCAAATGACGTGAGACAAAACGATATCAGCTGACACAAGCTGAATTCAGGCAAAAGAGCACAATACAAAAAAGCACGGCTTTCCACAAAACAAAACAGGCAAGAAACAAAAAAAAAAAAAAACCACACAAAATGATATGACATGACAGCACACAACACGACAAGACAAGACACTCAGGACACAATACAACTCAACATGTTACAACACAACATGCTACGACACAACAGGACACAATATGATACAACACAAGACGACAAGACATGAAACAACATGGCGCAAGGCAACACAACATAAAAAGAAATGAAATCTTATGACATGAATATACAAGATACAACACGAAACGTCACGTCACAACACAATAGACCATGGCATGAAAAAACACAACACTACATAACACAACATTATACAACACAAAAGACACGATAGGGCTTGGCAGTGCAAAGAATGGCTTGGCACATTATGGCATGGAAGAGCATGAAAGGACACCAAATGAAACAGCACAATACCAAAACACACGATATGACACGATACAACACAACCCAACACGACAAAACCCAAAATGTTACAACAAGACAGTACATGACACGACACAACACGGCACAACAAGACACGACATGAAACGACACAACACGACAGTACACAACACGATTCCCCATGACACAATCCAATATAGCATGCCATGGCATGACACGACACAAGACAACAAGACATGACACAACACAGAAGACACAAAACTACATGAAACGACATTGAAATATGATACGACATGAAACAACATGACACAAAACGACTCAAAAGGACATGACAGAACCCAATACGGCACGCCATGACACGCCAAGCCATGACACAGCATAATTTGGAACAGCACAATATGAGACAACATGACATGACATGACATGACATGACACGATATGACATGACATGACATGAAATGACATGACATGATATGAAATGACATGAAATGACATGACGTGATATAATAGGAAAGGACAGGGAATGGCACATCATGGCATTGCACCAGATCCCACGGCACGTCGCGGAACGGCACGTCATAATGCAACACGATGGGACACAACACAACAAAACAAATGATGACACTGCACAACACAGCATGACACAACATGAAATGACCCAACAAAAAATGATAGGACACGACTCGGCATGCCACAATACTACAGGACAGGACATGCCACGCCACAACACAGCATGATATGTCAGAAAATGACAGTTCATGGCACAGCACGGCATGGCACAATGTGACATCACAAAACACAACACATCACAAAACAAAATGCCACAACACAAAACGACACGGCATGAATAAAAATCACATGACATGAAACAACACGACACAACAGCAAACCACACTACACAGCATGACATAACATGATGTGGAATACTGCAACATGACACAACATGATGCTAAGAGGACCAACAGGACACGGCACGGCATGGCACATCCTGGCATGACACGGTATGGAACAACACAACACAGCACAACACACCGTGACAGAACACGACACAACACAACACAAGACAACATGCCACAACATGACACAACACGACAAGCCACGTCACACCACAATATGGAACAACACAACACAAAACAACACGCCAAGACAAGACACAACATGAAGTCACACAACACGGAATCAGAGGGAACTACACAGCATGGCATAGCATAGCACAGCACAGCCCAGCTTGGCACAGCACAGCCCAGCTTGGCACAGCACAGCAACATAGGACACGAGCTGACACAAAATGACAACAAACAAAGCGAGATGAAATGACCTGGAAAAAATTAATATGACACCACTTGGCACAAACATACATGACACAAAACATTATGGAATAGATGAAAAGAAAACACAACAGGGCACAATGCGACAGCACTTGACAAAACATGACACAACAAGACACCACGTGGTACACTACAACACAAATTGACATGGCACACAATGACAGAACATGACATCAAACGACAGGACAGGACACAACAGGACAAGACATGAAATGACGGAACAACACATGACACGACACAACATGAAATGACACAGCATGACACGACATGAAAGGACACAACACGACACAAAAAGATCATTTACGGACAGCACATCGCAGCACGGTAAGGAGCGGCATGGCATGACACAGACCAACAACAACACAACACAATGTGAAATGATACGAGACACCATGACAGAAAACGACTCGGCACTAGAAGACATGACACGATGTGACACGACATGAAATAAAAGATCAGGAAAGAATACAAAACGGCACAAAATGACACAAAAATACACAAAATGACACCATGATGCAAAGCAACACGACATGTAATGATGGGCCATGACATGACTGTGGGAAATGGCATGGCACAACACAACACAACACAACAGCGCAAGACAGAACACAACACTCCACGAAATGACATGATACAACACAAGAGAACATGTCAGAAAACAACACAACAGGGCTTGGCAGGGTCCAGCAAGGCTCGCCACATCATAGCACGGCACGGCAGGACACGGCCGGGAATGACATGACATTACATGAACACGAAATGACGTGACATGTCACAAACAGCACAACATGACACAAAACGGGAAGATATAACACAAACTACATCACATGAAGCAACACAACACGACACCCATGAAGAATGGGACAGCCCTCAGAGAGATGACTAGGCTTAGCAAGAGCTGCCTAGGCAGGACCAACGAATGGTGCGAGAGAGTTGCACATTGTACACTATGAAAGTACATAAGTGCATGGATTATTGCAAAAAAGCCAATGTCTGAGTTGAATTTTGAGTGACAACTGAAACCATCCCAGATTTCTAACAAGCCCTTGTATGCATCATTTGGTGAAGGCAGCACAAAGATAGACTTTGTCAAATTTTCATCTCTAACTCACTCCTAGACTAGGGGGATAAGCTATAGTCAGATTCACATGCAAGGAAAATTCCTCTCAACCAAATATGCGTGGCCGATAATCTTGGTGACGTCGTTCAGTGGAGTCCCCTGAAGGTCATTCTGCCACCTTTTGCCCTTGCAGGACACTCTCAACCTCCCTGGCCAATAATCCTAGCCATACCCCTTGTTGGAATGGCAATTATATCTAAATGAACCAGACCCATGACATCCAAACTCTGCAAAACCACATCTCGCTCAAGGAGACTCCGATTTGAGTTCTGGAAAGTTTTGTATGACCTGTTAAAACATCCTCTCTGCCCTTTGGAGGTTCCCCGGTTCAATAATCATCAAACATGGTGATTGGATTTGACGAGGTATGAAATATGTCTGCAGACCTCCAGTTAACATCTTCACCAAGTCCGTAAGTAACAGATTGTACTTCAGAGTCGTTTACCCAAAACCCGGGAAAAGGCTAAGTCCCCCAATAAGAGCTTGTAGTACTGTGGAGAAATACGGTGCCATATTTTGCCGCTCACATTGTGATGTAATGCGGAGGTGTGGTTTGGCCAACTGATGCAGTAACAAATGTACTATTGAAAAACGAACACATAACAACAGAACGTACATAATTACATCACTCAACATCAGAACAAGATTCATCGAATTGCTACTAGTCCAGTTCAATGTATTTCTTCATGAAAAAGAAACAGATGTTGATTTGGAATAATTTGCAGGCCTGTAGAGGCTTCCGTGGTTCTACATTTGTTCTGGACATGCGTGGGGTCAACTGCTGAACATGGTTGTCAAATGGAGCTAAGAGCTAGGGAACCATGAATGAAAGCTCATGGAAAAAATAGCTCTTGTGCGCCATCGGTTTCTGAGATGCCAGACCTACCACGAGAAAAAAGAGACATCCACGTAATCTGTGAGTCCCTCATACATGTGAGGGACTTACATGGGATGCTTTCCCCACAAGTTGATGAAATTGCCGTCCTTCAGCTTGTCACTGCAAAGTATTGCGTCTAGAAGGATCTCGCCCACAACCTGTCCATGGAAGTCATGTTTCTCACACGCCGGCATGCTCACACTGCCTCTGAAACTCCAGTGTCCACTGCTGCTGCTACTGCTGCTGGCCCTTCTGCTGCTGCTGATCATGGGCCTCCTGGTGCTACCATTCCCAAGCATGCTGCAAAACCCCCCCGTGTTGTCAGTGGGCAGGCTTATTGTGTGGCTGCTATTGTGGCCACTCTCTCCGCCACTCATGTCGCAAGCTGACTCCAGTGGGTTGCCTTCCACCTCATCCTCCTCCACCTCCACTTCTCCATTGCGCTGAGCCTCTGTGTACCCCCCCCCCCCCCCCCCCCCCCCCC
>SZWC01007914.1:19746-39584 GCA_023375785.1 Penium margaritaceum
CCCCCCCCCCCCCCCCCCAAGGCATAAACATACTTGTCCTTGCTATACATGCCTGCAGCCTGGTCGAGGCTGTTCAGCAAGGGCTTGTCTCCATTGCACTCTACCACCCTTGTGCCGCCCCACATGTGAATTTAGTCATCCTCTCCTGCCTGGTCCAGTGCGTGCAACCATGGATCGTCTTGCTCGTCACGCACATCCAAGACTTGCCTCCTGCCGTCCTCCACTTCTGCACTCTCTGCTACCATGGATTCCTCATCATGCCCTTCCACTGGATAGCAGACGTAGATGAAGTCCTCTTTCGCATACGCTGCCTCAGCTTGCTCAGGCTCATGATTGCGTCTTCCTTGTTCATCACCTGCCTCTCAACTTGGCCCTCCTGCTGCTGCAAGGGATGCAGCGCACGTTGGCTATGTTCAAGTTCTTCTTGTTCTTTGTTGTGACGTCGTAACATCTCCAGATCTTGCTCCATCTTGGACTCCAACTCCACCACAAATGACGTCGCCGTCTCCGCCTGCCATTTAAGCCCCATCTGTTGTGCCTGAAACTTCCTCTCCTTCTCAGCCATCACCTTCTGCTTCTCCTCTAACTCCATCTCCTTGCACTGCTGCTGCTCACTCCTCTCAGTAAGCTCCTTATGGGCAGCTTCTGTGTCAAGGAGTGCTTGTATTTTCACCCTGGATTTGCCACTCTTTCTCGGTGTAAGCTCCAGTTCTCTTCCATCTGCACCTTCAACTCCTCCCCCTTCTCCGTCATCTCCACAGTGTACTCTCTCTTACTTCCACAGTCTAATCTTCTCCTTGCACCTCTCAGTCATGACCTTCAGTTGCTCTTAAATCCACTTCCTCCTCCACTCCGCCCTCCTTGTGCTTGTTGTTTCTTCCATCGGCACTTTTGCTGGTGCTGTTGCCACCTCAATGGGAAGATCTCGTGATGCGGCCGCTGACATGTCTACCGCAGTCTCTGATACAGTAGACATTGATTTTCCTCATGATGCAAGAGCTGGGAACACAGATGTGGATGGCGTGTGCTGCGTTGTGCCATGCATGTGCACCTTTGGAAGACAAGGGATATGACAGACGACACTCATCATTTGGAAAGTGCGTGCTGCAAGGAATAGAGGAGGTAAAAAATTATGACATTGAAAAAGAGACACCAGCAGCAACGCTCCAGCCTCAACACGATTGTTGGACCAGAATGAACTCATCCGACCCTGACCAGCAAGACGAGGGGAGGGTAGGTGGAATTAGACAAAGCAAGGCCAGGTGAGACAAGGAGGTTCAAGGCAAGGCAAGGAGAGATGAGGAGGGCGAAGGCAAAGCAAAAAAAGGCAAGTTGAGGTGAGGTGACACGAGGCAAGGTGAGGAGCAATGAGGAGAGGCAAGGCAAAGAAATGCAAGGGGAGGCAAAGAGGGGTGAGGCAACACAAGGTGAAGCAAGGTCAGGTAGGTTAGGGTGGAGCAAGTTGAGGGAAGACAAGGCAAGACACAGCAAGGCAAGGCATGGCATAGCAAGACAAGGTGAGGCAAGATGAGGAAAGGCGAAGCAATATGAGGTGAGGCAAAGTGAGGCAAGGTGAGCCAAGGCGAGGCAAGGCACAGAGAGGCAAAGCAGGACAAAATGAGGCAAGGCAAGGCTCAGTGATGCTAGGGGGCAGCAAGGCACTGGAAGGGGAAGCAAGTCAAGGTGAGGCTAGGCAAGGGGAGCATAGGCGAGGGGAGCTAGGCGTGGCGGGGCGTGGCAAGGTGAGGCGAGGCGAGGCAAGGCACAGCAAGGAAGGCTAATGCAAGGCAAGGCATGGCAAAGCAAGTCAAGGTAAGGCGTGGTGAGACAAAGAGGCGCAAGACAAGGCACGGAAGGGCAAGTTGAGGCAAGGCAATGAAATGTGAGGCAAGGCAAGGACAGGAAACTCAGGGTGAGGCAAAGCGGGGCGATGCGATGCAAAATGGGATAAGGCTGGGCGCTGTAAGGCGAGGTGAGGAGAGGCCAGGTGAAGCACCATGCTGTGCAGTGAGGTGAGGTGAGGCAAAGCAAGGCAAGGTGAGACTTGGTGAGGCAAGGCAAAACAAGGTGCCACAAGACAACGCAAGGCGGGGAAAAGCAAGGCAAGGCAAGTGGAGGGACGGCAAGGCCAGGCAACCAAGGCCAGGGAAGGCATGGCAAGGCGAGGAGGGGCAAGGAAACTAGAGCGAGGAATTTCAAGGCTTGCTAGGCCATGCAAGGCAGGCCATAGCAAGTCAAGGGGAGAAGAAGCGGGAAAAGGTGGACTGAGACAGGGAGATGCAAGGTCAAGCGAGGCCAGGACAAGTAAGGGGAGGTGAGGGGAGGTGATTTTAGAAAAACAGACACTCACTACACTTAGTGTACTCCTGGAACATTCGAATGCCCAAATCCATCAAGCACACTACCCTCATGTGTTTTGTTAGGTTGTGCTATGCTCAGAAACAATTGACTCTTTGCTGTGATCGACTTGGTACAACTAAATTGCTTATCACAAATGAAGTACACCATGGTAAATGAACAGATGCACAGAGAGAGAGAGAGAGAGAGAGAGAGAGAGAGAGAGAGGTAGAGAGCGACAGAGAATATGGAACAAAATGTTACTGAATTTAAATATCTAAGACATCATCATCAAACTCCTCTCCATTCCCTACACCATCTCGGACATTTGTTGTTGGATATGGGGTGCCAAAACGTGACCAAAGTGGGTTGCTTGATAAAAATCAGCAGGTCACAACAGTGAATAGAGGGTGTTTATCTGGTTCTGTCGCACTTTACGGAACTCGATTCGGAGTCCGATTGAGGGAGATATGGATTTTCAAGGTTTGGTGGCAATGGGTCCGGTTCAAGTGACGGCTCCTGCACTACCAGCACCAATGACGGCCACAATTATTGGCCAGGGAGGTTTGGAGCGGCCTTCAAGGTAGAAAGGCGGCAGGAGGACCTTCAGGGAGCTTCAAGGGAGGTCCCCACGACGATTATTGGTTGTGCACATGGCAGGGATGGTAATTCTCTTGTGTGAGAGTGTGACTGCCGCTCGTCCCGCTAGGCTAGGAGTGTGCTAGGAGATGGACTTTGCCAGAGTGGTTCTTCCAGCTCCATGTGCTCAATGAGGCCTACTTAGGCTTGTGAGAAAGATGTACTAATTTAATTTCTCATCCATGAGTCAAACCAGCCATTTGCACTCTCTACACAACTTAACACGCTTACGTATTTTTGCCTCTGCAGCCTGCAACTTGTCTCTCACATACAATTAGTCCTGCCTAGCGGCACTTGGTGAGCTTTATCACCTCCCTGAGGGCTGCCTTTGTTTGCATCAGTGGTATCAGAGCTAGAAAAAGGCTCTGCCTCATCCTTGAGGCATTCCTTGCACCTTGTTTTCTGAGAGAGTCGTTTGGGGGCTGAACGTTGCACTACCATGGCAACATCACCAAGTTCAAAGGCAAGAACTTCTTCAAATGGAGCAAAAACATGAAGATGGTGCTGATGGAGAAGGGACTCTGGAGCGATGTGAGTGAGGAGGAACCAGCTCAGTCATCTCTCTCACCTGGTGAGGCCCGTACCCATCGCGAGAAGCGTGACCGCGTCCTCGCGACCATCTACCTCTACCTCGTCAAACAGAAGGAACTCCTTGTCTGTGACATCCTCACGACTAGGAGGTTTGGAAGAAACTTGAGTTCACTTATTCATCCAAGTCAATCCTCATGAACTTGCAGCTGCGTTGTCGCTTTCACACTGCGAACATGGATGAGTCCGGATCCACGATAGATTACATCAACATGGTGAAGTCTCTTGCCGACCAGCTTTCTGCAATTGAGGACCCTTTCAAGGAACGTGTACTCATGCTAACCATCCTCTCTGGCCTTCCTAGTAGCTACAATCCTCTCATTGTTGCCCTGGACCAGGGTGGCGACAAGCTCTCCCTGAACGATGTGGAGGAGAGCCTGCTTTTTGAGGAGGAGCGGCGCAAGGGAGAGGACAATGGAAGCGGACTGGACGTCGCTCTCATCACCAACTCTGGTTGTGGGGGCGGTGCTGCACCAACCAGGAGCAACGGCGGATGAGAGAAGAAGAAGGGGAACTGCCACTACTGAAAGAAGCGGGGCCATTGGGCGCGCGAATGACGGAAGAAGAAGGCAGACCTTGCGGCTGGAGTGGGAGCGGGAAAGCAGTCCGACGCTTCCGCAAATGCAGAAGATTGGGAGAGTGGATTTGTGACAACCATATGGGTCCTGCACTTCTCCGACAACACTGCCATATTATGGATCATCGACTCGGGAGCCACGCGGCACATGATGTGTCACGGGGAGTGGTTTGTTGTCCACACTGTCATTGAGCCTCGTCCGGTGTGCATGCGGAACAACCATGTGCAAATGGCGGTTGGGGTGGGTGAGATTGTGTTTTGTGCTTCTGTTGAGGGAAAGCACGTGGAACGTTGTGTGAAGGGGGTGCTCCATGTTCCGGGGCTGGCAGCTAACCTCATCTCTGTCTCATCTCTCATCTCCAAAGGCATGCAGGTTCGCTTTGAGAATGGTGGCTGCACCATCTCTGCAGGTGCAAGCCGTGTGCTTGCAAAAGCGGACAAGGAGGATGGACTCTACCGTCTCTATGTATCATTGGAGAAGGAAGCCGACTCAGCGTTGGTGGCAAGAGAGGGAAAACACGACATCGGCCTGTGGCACCGCCGGCCCGGTTACCTCGGCTTTGGCACTATCATCTCCATGCAGCAGATGGTCCGCGGCCTGGAGCTCAAGGGGGTGAAGCAGCCTGGTGCATCGGCTTGTGAGAGCTGCATTGAAGGGAAGCAAGCCCGTGTTTTTTCACGGGGGAAGGGAAGGGGGCTGCTGAGCTTCTCTCACTCGTTCACTCTGATTTGTGCGGTCCCATGCCATCACAGTCCTTGTCCGGCAAGTTGTACTTTATCACGTTCATTGATGACAAGTCGAGGAAGACGTGGGTGTCCTTCTTGGATGGCAAGGATGCGTGCTTTGATGCTTTCAAGGCCTGGATTGGTGCTGCATAGAATGAGAGTGGCAGGCGGTTGAAGGTGCTTTGCACCGACAGTGGAGGAGAGTACCTCTCCAATGACTTCCGCAACTTCCTCAAGCGTCGCGGGATTAGGCACGAGGTCACCCCACCTTGAACACCACAGCTGAACGGCGTGGCTGAACATGCAAACTGCACACTCATGGAGCGTGTTCGCAGCATGCTCCAAGACGTGGAGTTCCCGCCAACCTTTTGGGTTGAAGCGGTCAACACTGCCGTGTACCTGATAAACTGAAGTCCCATACGCGCCGTGCCATTGATGACACCGGATGAGGCATGGACAGGACACAAGCCAACAGTGACGCACCTGAAAGTGTGGTGCATTTGTGCACGTGCTTGCTAGCAACCGCAACAAGCTGGACGCAAAGTTGGTGAAGGCGGCCTTCCTTGGCTACGACACCATGGGATACTGCCTCTACGACCTCGCTGCTCGGAAGATCGCAGCCGTGACATGGTCTTTGAAGAGGACGTGAAGGGCTGGACTTGGAGCCATGTCTGCAGTTCCACTTGCTCCCGCACTTGTACCCAAAGTGGGAGAAGAGCCGGTAGTAGAAGAGGGCAGTGCGGAAGATGGCGGTGATAGCGGCAATGACAAGGAGGTGGAGGGAGCTTAGAAGGAGAAAGCAATGGAATCTGATGAGAAGGATCAGCAAAGAAATGCACGGCAGCTGCCACGGAGATCTGCACGCCAAAACCATGGTGGAGATGGTCCTGTGGAGCCGTTGACGAGATGCAAGCGCCTCGCAAGCAAACAGAGGCCGCTGGATGTTCTGGTGAACGTGTGCACCAATCCACAACCAACGGAGTTGTCTGACCGCAAGCTTCTCTTCCTCACAGTACCAATAACCCAGCCACATTTGTTGAAGCCATGCGCAGTGCCAAGGTGGCAGATTGGCATGCCGCAGCAGATGAGGAGTATGGTGTGCTCATGAAGAACGGCACCTGGGCCCTTGAGGAAGTTCCACGTGGCAGCCGGATGATCGGGTGTCGGTGGATCTTCAGGCGCAAGCGTGGTGCGGATGGTAAGGTGCTCAGGTACAAAGCGAGGTTGGTTGCAAAGGGATATGGATACCCCAAGGGTGTGGATTACAATGAGATATTTGCACCTGTCGCAAAGTTCCCATCCACCCGAGCGATCCTTGCTCTTGCTACTGCTATGGACTGGGAGGTGCACCGAATGGATGTGACCTGTGCATTTCTGAATGGTGACCTCAAGGAGGAGGTGTACATGGAGCAGCCGGAGGGGTCTGTGGTGGTGGGAGAGGAGGATTTGGTGTGCAAGCTTGTTAAGGCTCTTTACGGTTTGAAGCAAGCACCGAGAGCATGGTACCACAAGATGGATGAGCAGCTGGCTGGGGCTGGTTTTGTGCGCAGTGACGTTGACCATGCAGTTTATGGGTGCATGCAAGAGGCAAGCCAGGTCATCATATTGCTCTATGTTGATGATCTGCTCATTGCATCTGACTCCATGTCTCTTTTGGACAATGCAAAGCAGTCCCTTGCCGCCACGTTTGACATGAAAGATACGGGAGAGCTCAGCTATTATGGCCTTCAGGTCAAGCACGACCAGCAGCAGCTAACTTTGGAGTTGTCGCAGTGCACGTATGTGAGCGACATCATCAAGCGCTTCAACATGGCAGGAGCGCGCAAGGCCGGAACACCACTGGAAGTGGGAGCAAAGCTGAGCATGACGCAGACTCCCTTCGGCATGCAAGAGAGCAGCCACATGGAAGCAGTGCTGTACCAAGCAGAAGTTGGGAGCCTCATGTACATAGCAGTTGGCACACGCCTCAACATCAGCCAAGAAGTAGGAGTGCTCAGCATGTTTTGCACAAATCCGGGCGTGCCGCATTGGGAGGCGGTCAAGCGCGTGCTGCGCTATCATGAAAGCAGCAACAGCCTTTGCCTCACCTTTAACAACAACAACAGCCCCATCCTCATCGGCTACAGCGATGCAGATTGGGGAGGTGACCTGGACACAAGGAGGTCGACCAGTGGGTTCGTGTTTGCACTCGGGGGAGGTGCAATCAGTTGGAGGAGCAAGAAGCAAGAGTGCGTTTCCCTCTCCTCCACCGAAGCTGAGTACATCGCCTTGAGTGAAGCAGCAAAGGAAGCCGTGTGACTGCGTGCGCTGCTGGCAAGCCTTGGACAGCAGCAAATCACAGCGACTACAATCTATTGTGACAACATGAGCGCCATTGCTCTGACCAAGAACGCAAATTTTCACGCCTGCACCAAGCACATTGACCTGCGATATCACTTCATCCACGAACTTGTGGTGAAGCTAGTGTTGCACATCAAGTTTTACCCTTCAAGCATGATGCTTGCAGATTTCCTTACCAAGCCGCTGGCAGATCACCGCTTTCAGAAGCTGAGGGGACTGTGTGGACTTGTATGATTTTCATTCTTGCAAAGTGGGAGAATGTTGGATATGGGGTGCCAAAGTGTGACCAAAGTGGGTGGCTCGATAAAAATCATCAGGTCAAAACAGTGAATAGAGGATGTTTTTCTGGTTCTCTAGAACTTTACGGAACTTGATTCAGAGTGTGTTTGAGGGAGATATGGATTTTCAAGGTTTGGTAGCAATGGGTCCGGTTCAAGTGACGGCTCCTGCACTACCAGCACCAATGACGGCCACAATTATTGGCCAGGGAGGTTTGGAGCAGCCTTCAAGGTAGAAAGGCGGCAGGAGGACCTTCAGGGAGCCTCAGCAAATTTCTGCACCAAGATTATTGGTTGTGCACATGGCAGGGATGGTAATTCTCTCATGTGAGTGTGACTGCCGCTCATCCCGCTAGGCTAGGAGTGCGCTAGGAGGTGAAATTTGACAGAGTGGTTCTTCCAGCTTCACGTGCCAAATGATGTGTACTAAGGCTCGTTAGAAAGCTGTGCTAATTTACTTTCTCATTCATTAGTCAAACCAGCCATTCGTGCTCTCAACACAACTTCACATGCTTCCGTATTTTTGTCTCTTCAGCCTACAACTTGTCTCTCACATACAATTGGTCCTGCCTAGCGGCTCTTGGTGAGCTTGATCACCTCCCCGAGGGCTGCCTTTGATTGCATCATCTGTATCATTGTCATTGCCACTGACGTATAGGGTAAGACCCTCTAACTTCTCTGCAGCTTCTCCTACAAGCCCCTCGTCCTTGGCTTGTCACTTGACTGCGTTAATTCTTGCCTCCTCTGCAAGGAAGTCCTTAGCCACCATGCCTGCTGACAGGGAAATCCAGCAAAGACGCTTCATTGACCCAACTCTTCATCATCAGAAGATTTGCCACGGTAAGGTGGGCGAGGGATTGCCGGAAGTCGGTGATCACGTGCCTGCCCAAGGAAAACAGGCACTCAGAATGAGTGCTCGTCTCCTTTGCGTCTAGATGCCCCGTCGCGCCTCTCCGCTTGCCAACTGTGCTCGTCCTCCTCACCAAGTGGCATCAAGCCAACAGCGGTGTCAACCGCTGGAATCTTGTCCTCCATGGCACCCGGCGGACATAGCCGTTTGGATGCTCAAGATTCTGAGCATCCGAGCATAACATAAATCACATGGTACCGGCAAGTGGTCTTGTCCCCTCGGCTCCGCCAAGGCTAGGGTTTCGGCCGAAGCCAAAACTCTAGCCTCGGAACATAGCTCCCGCAGAAGGATGGTACTTTACCATCTACATGACCATCCTGATGAAGGGATGGGTCATCGACAGGTTGGGAGTGGAATCTGCAAGTCCATTGCCGTTTACTTGATGTTCGAAAAAAAGACGATTTTCTAGATGACATATGCCAGAGCTCAAACGTTTTTGAGCTACGCACCATTTCTTTGACTACAGTGTGTACACGTCTCAAACTACTCACAAACCCAAAATAGATCATTGGGCAAAGTGCATCGATCCAGAGTTCGGGAAACTTAAGTTAAACCGCCGGAGCTGAAAAAGCTTAAACGTGACACGCCGGCGACACGACCACCACACGCTTTTGCCATGAGGACTCCTCACGTTGGTCATTCTAGATCGAGGTTGACGTGGCATGTGCATTCTTTGTAACATTCATGCATCACAAAGATTCTACATGGATTGAATGTCAGGCATTCCTCACTATTCTCTGGGCCATGAGAAACACCGCTAAACCTTTTGACAAACCACTATTTGTTAACTTTCACACGACAAACATTAAAGGCATTAGCATCCTCGTCCTGTCGTTGGACGAACAAGAGAACCGCTGACAAGGCAGGTAAGATTCAGGGAGCCAGTGCACGCAAAAGTTGTGTCGATGGCAGCGTGTAGAGTGGCTATGCCACATCATACTTTCTTGCATGCTGTCATGCGAGATATCTTCCGCCTTAAAAAATCAAGTGTATGAATGAGTGATGGGAAGGGGGCAAACCACCCCCCTAAAGGAAACATTGATGTGTGAGGCATGAAATTGTTCACCAATTCTACTTTCCTCCATGACGGGCATGAAGTGAATCCGTGAATACACGGATACAGCCCAGATAATATGGATCCAGTTAAGATCTGCGGTTCCATCCGGCAATGACATGCTCAGACCCGGATGACATCCTACTTTCTGGCAGGCCATATCTCGGTTCACGAGGGCTCCGCGTATCTCCTGGATGGACCCCCCCCCCCCCCCCCCCGCCCTCCCTCCCTCAAACTGCGGATACTCGGATCGGTTCCAATGATGGAACCGGAACCGCTGTTTGGACCGTGACCCAAGATCTGCGGGCAGGAACCGCGGATCGCAAGATCCCGTGTTCACCCTTGCTTGGCAGTGGCTGTGGCAGTTGCGATGGCCTAAGTATTTTCCGTGGCCATAGCCATGGCCTTGGATGTGGCCGTGGAAGTTGCAGTGGCCTAGGCGGTAGCCGTACTCATTGCCATGGCCTTGGCAGTGGCTGTGGTAGTTGCCATGGCCTAGGCAGTACCCATGGCAGTTTCCAAGGCCTAGGCAATGGCTGTGGTCGTTGCCATTGCCTTGGAAGTGGCCGTAGCAGTGACCGTAGTCACTGCCATTGTCTTCGAAGTGGCCTTGGCCATTTCCATGGCCTTGGCAGTGGCCTTGGCCGTTGCCATGGCCTTGGCAGTGGCTGTGGTAGTTGCCATGGCCTAGGCAGTACCCATGGCAGTTTCCAAGGCCTAGGCAATGGCTGTGGTCGTTGCCATTGCCTTGGAAGTGGCCGTAGCAGTGACCGTAGTCACTGCCATTGTCTTCGAAGTGGCCTTGGCCATTTCCATGGCCTTGGCAGTGGCCTTGGCCGTTGCCATGGCCTTGGCTATTGCCATGTCCACGGCAGTGGCCTTGGATGTTTCCATGGCCTTGGAATTGGACTTGGCAGTCGCCATTGCCTTGGCAATGCCTTTTTTCTTGGCCGTAGCCATTGCCTTGGAGCTGATAGTGATAGATTCATCAAAGAATACGTCACCCATGTGCAAAAACATGCCCACATGCATGATGCACGCATGCATGCACGTCCGTGCACATATNAACACACAGACAAACACATGCACACACACACACACACACACACACACACACACACACACACACACACACACACACACACACACACACACACACACACACACATGCTTACACGTGCGTATTCTTATATGTACGCATGTTTACACAGAAAGAATGTTTGATTGCAGTTTCTTATTCACAGGAACATGTGCTCTGATTTGTGTGTCGATATTCTATGTGCAAGCAGAAGATCATGGAACGGCCAACCTGTCTTCATGGGCCAGAGAAATATCGGCCTCCATACCCATTATTGGTATTAAAAAACTTCCGCTATCTGACGCAAGGGGAAAGTAGATACATGATGAAGATGTAGAGCATAGGATGCTCTTGGGAGAACATGATTCAGGGATCCCACCAATGACTAAAACACTCTATCGAGAGCACACTCAAACTTTCATTGTGCGGTGCAAGGACCATCTTCTCTGCCCGATCCCTCATCATGAGCGCATTGCTAGGTACATGCACTATGGAGTGAGGCGTAGCACAAAGGGATTCAAGGCTAAGTAGAAGTTGAGGGGGATTTGTACAGCGTTCCAGAATGCTAAAGATTGTGTGGAGTAGATGTGTGGATGAAGCCTTGGGCAGAACCGGTACACGCATCATCACATCTGTGATTTTGTGCACATGCTGTAGATAATGGATACTTTTAAGGAAATTTCCTTTGTACCAAGATACGTTGTAGAAACTGATCTTCTTGCTTTTTGAACCTGATATGTGACTGCCGGTATTTTCTGTGACCTCCCATCCCCATCCATGCTACCTGTAGCACAAGTTACGAACAATCATGTGTACCTGATACTACATCTCGTACAAACATGTTCAATGTTTTGTCATGCATTTCCTTGGAGGTAGTTACATCCATGCTTGAAACAGGATCACTTTGGCATGGTGTCCTTTTCCTTGCAGAACAGAATGGAGCAGCCAAAAGCCACCCAATTGGATGCACAAAGTAGTGCAATGATCATTCCTATTGACTCCATGGACAAGTGTGGGCTATTTCATGCAGAAGGGAGGGAGATAAAAGACAAAAATATTGAGTGTATGATTCTCCTTGAGCTTAACCTTGCAGCATGTGTGAAGTTAGAGAGAACTGTGGCCGCGAAACCAGGGATGAGGTATGGCAGTGAGGAGAATCATGAGACGTTAGATGCCAATGAAATTGATGAGGAACGTGAAGGAGAGAAGAGTGAATGAGGAGAGGGTACGACAGCTTCAAGGTTGACCAGATTCGGTGGCAAAACTACTTCAAGCACAAGAGGAGAGTTGCTTAATGAGGCCACTGCGCGCATGCCTAGGATGACACGAGAGTGGTACACAAAGCAGCGTAGGATCTTCATAAGCTAGTGGAAGCATTTTGGCATCCGTTCTGTCCCACACCCTGATTGTGTTGCTCAATACATGCCGTAACGAACAACGCACAACACATCACCAAGGTCAAAGGCAGAAAGGCCTTTTACTATGATCACTTTCAAGGTAGTTTGTGTAGTACTTCAGAATTCCAAATCATTCCTCAAATGAGGGTACCACTAGAAGTTAGGACAAGACCTCCATGCATACACGCACATACGGACCCTTACTCAGGTACTCCAGAGGAAGGAACCAGGTGCACGTAAAGCAAAGGGCTTTGAACCGCAGAAGAACACTGTTGCCAGTTTCCACGCACAGGAGGAGTATGAGAAGTTGATCAAGGTGGTCCATAGGAAAGGGGTAGTTTGAGGCACCTTTACGATATGCGTCTCTATTTCAGGTTATGCGCCAGGCTCTAGACCAAGGTGATGACGCACGAAGAGCGACGCAAGGTGATCTGTTTCACATGAAGCTGCTGAGAACTGTTATAGGACCAAGTGATTGCACTACGCTTTGTGCGCCATCACGCCAAGGAAAAGCCAACCAACTAGGATAAGGCAAGTATTGATTGATTTTCCTTGGTCAGGATCCAGAGTTGTGTGCTATTGGAGCACTCCTACAGTGGATGTTCTACCGCTTTCACATGAAGAATGAAGAACACCCCAACATTTCTAACGATGGATGGCTATGGCATTTACTCATTTGATGACCGTTTAAAACGAAGGGTACAACTAGTTAAAGCAATGCAGTGAACTGTTGTACTCTTTCAAATACTTTAATTTTCTTTCATAAGAACCCTGCGATTATTTTATGATGTATCCCATGCCTTTCTCTTTCAAATTGGAGGTAGAAAAATATTACAATTAAAATACACAATGACGCATTATAGTTCAATTACCGTTTTGTTGGTGAGGATTCTATAAAGAACCCGAGCATAAGAACAAAACAATCCAAGAGATCCAAGGAATATGGAGTAATATTCTTAGAATGTTGTTAAGTTGATGGATCACATGTTGGCAACTAGGTTTTGCACCGCTTTCACAAAGATGTTGGTAAAAACAAAGGACAATATCATTCCCACATACTCTTGTCTTGACCAAGAATGTTTCTTTGAAGCAAGCTCACCCTATCATTTGGTGATCTATTCATTTTATAGTTATACATAACAAGAACCAGTATTTTCTTAAAACAAACTGATTAATAGAACTGGATGTGATGGTCTTCTCTTTCATTTTAGGGAATGAAATGAAGTTCAAACATTGGATTCAGCCGAAGATAACACAAATTGGTACATGTCTTACCATTTCTGGGGTCCTATTCCATCTATTCTTAAATCTTCTCACACTCCTCCTCCTTCATCTTCTCTCCTTCCTCTCACTCATCCTCTTTCTTATTCCCCTCCACATTCCCCTCCCCCTCCTCCCGCTCTTCCTTCTCCATCCCTCTGTCTCCTCCTCTCCCTATTTCTCTTCCTCTCCTTGTTTAACCTTGTCGTTATCCTCTTCCACATTTACCCCTCTCTTCCTCTCATCCTACTTCTCCCCCTCACATTCCCCTCCTCTCCCTGTCCCCTCTCCTCCCCCTTATCCTTAGCCTCTCCCTCATCACCCTCTTCCTCCTTTGTCATATTTCATGTGCCCTCACATGTCACACGTTGCCTTGTTTACTTTACCTTTTTGGCATCACATCCCATGGACTACAAGGCTTCCTCTGGGTAGTAGTGGATGGCCAATCTTTCCATCGCCACATGCCAAGGGCTTTTCTCCACTTCTGTGTTTGGCCATCAACAATGTCCCTTGGGCAAGGGGTAAATGTTGTGCATGGGTTTTTGCAAGAAACAAGCGTGGGATGGGGAGTCTTGCTTATCTCTCCAAGAACCCCCACCAAGCAATGCCACTTGTCTGGCAGACCTTCCCTCTGTACATGAGGCTAAAAATAGTACTTGTTTGGTGCACTCGGTATGCTTATAATGTGATGTTGAATTGGGTAGTGGTATGTACTTGTGTGAAAAGTTGACTTTTGGTACCAAACGTAGTGCTCAAGTAGGTTGTCTTGAGTAGTCTATTCACCATGGCCTATGGGACTGTTGTAACAAATGATTTCGGTATAAAGTTTGATTTACACATCATGCTAAATGTATCAGAGAATTTTTTTCTTATAATTGAAACTAGAGCGATAGTGCATTTCATAGATGTTTTTTGATTGGGATTCGTTTTCCCAACCTTGGCTTTGAACAATTGGTGGGAGCACATTGAAGTATGCTCGTGCACCAATCTGTTTTGGATGGTGTACATTGTTGTCCACCAAAGCAATGATCGTGGTCTTGCATTCACAGAACCTTCGATCCTCTTTGACAAAATTTACTGTTAATCATGTTCAAGAGCATGAGAGTCACAATACATGGAAGCAGGCTAGTGTACACAATGATACACGGGATTATTTGGAAACCTCTAGGTAAATGCATTCCTTTTTAAGTGGATCCACTTTTTCAAAATCTCGCGAGTTCCCTAAGAGGTTTCTTGAATCCCAAATGAAACCAAAAGTCCGCATGCATTTTCTTTGTAGTGTGCGTGATACCTTATGAATTGTTTTTGGTCAATCTTTGCCAGAGTGACCTTAAACATTTTGTTTTCTTTTCATAAAATTACTCCTCAAATTGTTTCAAATGAAAAAAATCATCCCATCATCCACCTTTGCAATGCCCTCTGACCTATTACCTATGCTTTCAGAGAAAATGTCCATGATAAATGAGTGCTCTTCATAGTGAGGTTGGAAGAGTGGGATCCAATTATTTGATGAACTGGAAGATGTTGACCTAGATGATCATTTGATGAAAGGTCCTGGGAGATGAAAATCTAGCGGGGTAGAATTAGCTTTGCAATAAACCATTTTATTAAAAATATGCAGATGTAACCCATCCTTCCACTTTTTGCAAAAATGAACTAAAAATATAAAAAAACCAAAAAGGTAACGTTGTATATGCCATATGGTGTTGGCTCATGGCCAGAAACTGCACATAAAGTATCAAAACTCCCTTGCATGAGGTTTTGTACATGATTTTGGAGGTTCGTACTCCTGATATGTTTTGGGGAAGACTTTTAGCACAAGTACTGGGAGATTGGTAGGTGCGCGCATTCACATAAGAAAATACATCCTTTTACAAGAGTTTCTCTTTTAGTTTGAATCACCATAGAGTGATTTCAAGTGTGTAGCATGCAGTTTTTTCCCACGTTTTTACTAGGTACAAATCTCTTGTGCAGTATACTCAAACGAATACATCAAACCAATGCACTATTATCAAAAGTACATGATGGAAGGAGTCGTTAATCATACACATTCCAGCTGAGAGCTTGAATGTCCCGGTGCAACGCATGTGAGAAGTGATGTTCTAGTTTCACTTTCAAGTTGGCATAGAAAAATAATTAATGTTATCATGGTATTCTATGTTTTCACCTTCGCATTGCGGTAATCATTTACTTGTCTTGTTTTGAAAGCTATCATTTTGTATCTTTACCCTCGCAGGTAGCCAGTTCCTATAGTATTGTTCTCCTCTTGACATGCACAAAAAAAAGGAAGAGGTTGCGGATTTGATCAATTTTCTTGTGGTTGATTTGGTACTTTGGAAGTGAAATTAAAATTTCAAGACTGTAGGAGTTCCATAGTAGCCAGTTTCCATGATTGGAAAATTAGTCTCAAAATCTGTACTATACCATGCTCTATTGTTTAATTGTAGTGCTGTGATGTTTTTGCATGATACGCTGAAAAACATCAGTTTTGGTCTACAAGATAAGTAGAAACGAGTTGCACAAGGCTCTTTTGGACTTGAGAGATTGTGTATCCCTTTCGAATTCCGCTTTGTTTCAGGCAACACTGTGGTAGGCTGTACTAGTTCTAGGTTTCTATGAGGGCCAAATAGCCGAGATACCCATAAAACTCAAAGTGTGACTCTCATCCGCCCGGTAGCGGCAAAAAAAACACTCAAAAGCCCACTCGAAAATCGTGCTCGCTTGTGGCATGCGTCGACGGGCGAGAAAGGAAAAAAATCCACATGGGGTCATCGCTCCCTCGTGATTGAGCAAAAAACGCCCGTCTTTCGTTTTTGACATTTCTTTATACACACAAACCTGTTCTTTTAACGCACAAACCACAATCAAACCCTACCCCGAATTACATTTGGGGTTTTCGGGTTTTGTTTCTACAAGGGCTCCTACTCGGCCCCGCGGTAGCGGGTCCGAGCAGGTTTCCTTCATCGCATGGGGAATCTCGAAATCCTCTCAAAATCTAAACAAACCTCCTACAACATGGGATTTTCTTCACCGCCAATCCTAGATTTGCGTCCAGTAGGGACATTAAGAAGTGTCTTTGGAGGACCTCGCAGCGAGGGCAAGCTGGTCGGTGGCTTTCTTTGCACAGTGCCTTTACCTTGCAGGTGCCCAGCGGCAGTGTGCGGTCTTCCGCCGCGCTTGCGTGGCCCACAGCCATCTGGATCTGGAGCTCCGGCATGACTTGGAGCAGCGTCCACCAACTCCGTGGCTCCAGGGCCTGGCTTCTCTCTCAGACCTTTGCTATATGGAGCCGGTGGACAGCCGTGTGTTGCAGTCCTGGCCACAAGGCCTTGCCTATTAACCCTGTCTTCTCATTTCTGTGGATGTGGATTTTACCATGTCTTGTATGCGCTAGCGCACAGGACATTCACATCCTCCCCACCATGTGCATTAAAAAGGCTTTTTTCCAAGAAAAAAAAACAAACCTCCCCCCGCTAGTGCTACAAACCCTTCAAGGAAGGGGTTTGTGATACTAGTGGAGGGCGCCGCATGCCATACATCGTCAGCGCAGGGCATGCGGCCTCACCATGCATTTCTGTCTGTTTTCTTTGTTACTGGCGTGGCGGTAGCGGCGGCCGATGGGTGGTTAGGTTTTCTTCGCCGGAGGTTGGGCGAATCAGTTTTTTTTTCCGACTATTTTGGTATCTTGTCTAGTAGCCCTTTTAAAAAAAACTTCTCCTGGGCTCTAGGCTACGGAATGTATCAAGCCCCCATACCTAGCCGAAAGCGCTAAGCTGCTTACCAGCTAAGGGCGCGTTTTGATTTGACCGAATTACCGGGGGAGAAGTCGACTCGGATCCACCGTCGCTACATCTTCTCATGACCTAGTTCGAACTCGGACGTCCGGTTGGAGTCTTACTGCAGCCGTCGGCGCTGTTCGTGGATAGCAAAGACGGATCGGACTTGTTCGAAGTCGGAATCCAAGCAGAGCTTCACTCTCGTGTTGTTCTGCACCCTCGAGTTTGGCAGTAGAAATTCAAATACTATTGTTTTGCGCCAAGAACGGAATTAAATTCTGAAGTTTAATTCGGGTTTTGAACACCGTTCCTTTACACATTCCAAAAGAAATTGGCAGGTTAAGTACAAATGGATGCAACGGTAGTGTATCCGTTCCTATTTGCACAGATTTGAACCAGGGGCCCGTTAACTGACACAATGTGACTCGGGATGGTGCGTCCCGACCCATTCGCGATGACGGACCACGAGGACGACTCCCAACGATAAACAGGGGGTCGACTCGGGCCCCGGCTCATCAGTACTTGGGTCTATTTGTCCCAAGTACGTGTACTTTGTGCGTGTAGTCACTACCCCCGTCACCACCATGGATACCCACCATTCACGTGCTCTCCCCCGCCAAGCACTAGTCCAACAGGCAATTGAGCTCCGCGTGCAATTCATCGGTCTCCTCCGGAAGCTGCTAGTGGACATTGTTGCACGCATACAACGCCTTCTCCAACGAAGATCCATGCTCAACGGTTTGTTTTGTGGTCTCGCATGGATGGCCGAGCTGAACAACGGGCACCCCAAACGTCTTCCAAACATGGCCTGCATGACGTATCCGACGTGGGTGTCCATCACATCTTTCCTATGCCGACGTTCAAGCATATGCGACTCGCATTTGACAGTGGCAAAGAACATTCTCATGTTCCTGCATTGTGTATGCTTCGGCATGACCATAAGGTGTCCCCGACATGCATGGGATCATGCCACCGTACCGTGGTGTACGTTGTCATTTACAACAGTGGGGCCCTGGTCAGCTGCGGCCTCAAACCCGAGAGGAGTTGTTCAATAGGAGACATACAAGCATTAGGTCCTGCATCGAGCGGGCATTTGGCATATTGAAGGCTCGTTTTAAGATTTTACATGGCATGCTGCATTTCCATGATGAGTTTTAGAGTCACGTCATTTTGGCATGTTTCGTGTTTCACAACATGATCACAATGGTTGACACTCTAGATTTGAACCTGGAGGATGTGGCAGACCGACTTTGTGATGCACCAAACGACGACATGCATCATGGCAGGGCGCGGACAAGATGGCTGCGCAACGTCATCGTACAGTAGATGTGGGAGCAATACAAGGAATTGGAACAGACATCTGACAATAGTACAAATTACAGTGACGCATCTGACATATCATTGTACTAACAAAGTATCATCATTCTTAAAAGTAAAAGCGGTCCTCATGGTCTAAGTTCTCCTCGTTTTCCAAGAGTCTCTGCGCACCTTCAACTGCCTCTTGCATGTCCCCCACCCCCTCCTTTCCTGGACTGGGCATGGCACTACCTACTACTTCCTCTTCACTTTCAACATCTCCAGCACCCACATGCATGTTATTTGCTACGGTCGGTGTTGTTATTTGAATGCCCCTTGGCCACTAGTCTCCAGAATTGGCGAGTAGTGGACGGACCAGGCATGCACTGCTCATGTGGAGCAAGTCCCCTGGGTCCGGTCCAACAGACCAGGCATGCACTGTCCTTGTTCAAGGATAAGTCCCCTGGGTTTTTCTCATGATGGCTATTCAGATTGTCAATCTGACCGTATCGATGGAAAGAGCAGGTGTCAAACTGTCAGCTGTCCAAGTTTCGGGCAGATCCAACGGTCGGATTGGAAGATGCAAGATGTGCCTTGGATCAGGGGATGTCTTCCCTGATTGAGGGGATGACCTCCTTAATTTAAGGAGTGACATCGGCCGAGGCGCGCGCGCTTCNGCCAACATTGCAGCCTATGCTAAGGGCGCAGCAAGCAGCAGCGGCACTAGCAACTCAGGGCAGCAGCAGGGGGCAGGCGGCAAGGGGAAGGGCAAGCGACGGCCTGGCAATTGCCACAACTGTGGCAAGGCAGGGCACTGGGCACGCGAGTGCCGTGCTCCAAAGAAGGAAGGGGTCAAGGGAGAGGGAGAGAAGGGTGACAAGGGAGGCAAGGGTGGGAAGCAGCCCACCGCACTGATGGCACAAGGCACGACTGGCGCTGGCAATGCACTCCTTAAGCCAGGGGCCTTTGCACTTGACTCTGGTACAAATCACCATTCCACCAACGACAAACGGGGATTTACCTCCATGGGCCCCTGCCACCTCAACTTCCGTTGTGCTAACGGGAGGGTGGAACCAGCTGAAGGGATGGGTGACAAGCTGGTCACTATCCAGGTGAATGGCCAAGAGAAGGAGCTCAAGCTCACCGAGGCAGTCTATCTGCCCAACTTCGCTGCCAACCTACTCTCTGTCGGCAAGATTACTGACCGAGACATGACGGTCGTCTTCGACAAGAACAGGGCCGTTATCCTTCCCACGTTGGCAGTGAAAATACAGTACGCTGCAAAGAGTGTGGTGGCGGATGTACCACGCGTGGACGGCCTCTACATCCTCCAAACCAAGGTGGAGGGTGCTGCCGAAGCTGGGGCAGCCATGACTGCCGGGGGCAGTCAGGTGGTAGAGGCAGAAAGCAGCCGCCCGTCAACAGCAGCAGATATAACAAAATCAGTGGAAGCTGCAGCACCCACCCAACCCGAAGCAGTCCCTGGGACTGCCACGGCATCGGAAGCGAACTGTGGCCAAGACCTTTGGCACAGGCGCTTGGCCCACGCCGCCCACTCCACGTTGGAGACAATGGGCAAACA
>SZWC01007914.1:74446-99576 GCA_023375785.1 Penium margaritaceum
CCCCCCCCCCCCCACCCCACCCCTGAATAGGTGAAAGTGTATCGAGAAAATGTATTGGAATGTGAACCTTGCGAAGTGTGAGAAACACTGGTGAACAATACATGTTGGATTTTTGTTTCTCCTTCTTCCATCAAAGCATCGTTACTGATGGACAAAGCATGTCTGGTTTACATTGCGTAGTAGACACAAACCCTGCCCATTGGCAAACCTGTATGTTCTTCGCATTTTTATTGAAGAGGTTTGCATTTGTATTCATGAGGCAAATGCTGCTGTACAATTCTGTACTATTGCATGGAAAGATTGCCGTGCGAGAGATGATGTACTTACCCCCCCCCCTCTCCCCCCAACCCTACTGAGTATGGGGAGTGTATTGTCTGATGTGTATTGGTGAACTGAATGGACATACACAAGTCTACATAGTAGTTTTCTTCCTACTTACTTCTCTCTTCGAAATCTATTTGTGAAACATTAGTGGAAGCCTCCTGATACACAACCAGATGCATTAACCATATATATTTTTGCCAGAGGGGGGGCGGGGGTGTGGCTCCACTGTTTCGAAACGACTATCCATCCCCCCTCCCTAAAAATCAAAGAGCGTATTGGACAAATGTATTGGTGAGTGATCTTTGCAAACTATGGAAGAGGGATGAAAATTGTACACTGGTGCACATTTTTAAATTGTGTTTGCCAATCCTTGATGAAGGTCATGAAGCATTTATACCAGATCGATCAACTTGATCTTTCATACGTGTCCATTGTCAAGTTTTACATTGACTTTAAGTGAAGTGAAACCTGAAGACTTGCAAGTACAACGAAAGCTCTCCCCATGACAGATTTCCTCCAAATATTCTTGCATTCCCATCAAGAATCCCGATGGTGTTTCCGCACAATCTGTTGCCTCCTTGGGTCAAAGAGCCGGTACGCCTTGCTTCCGCTCTCATATCCAAGGAAAATACACCGGCGGGTACGTGGGTCCAGCTTGCTCTGTCCGTCACGTGCCTACACCATTGCATGTGCAACACAACCAAACGTGCGGAGGTGACCCACCGCCGGCTTCCTCCCGCTCCACACCTCTTGTGGCGTCTTCCACGCCTTGCTCTCCTTGTCCTTCAGCGGCTTGGTCAGCATGAGATTCATGATGTACGCTGCTATCCTTGCCGCCTCCGCCCAATACCGTTGTGTAAGGCCGGCGTTGCTCAACATGGATCGCACCATGTTAAGGATTGTGTGATCCGCTCTCTCTGCGAGGCCATTCTGTTGTGGGGAGTGGGGAGTTGTTTTCTGCCACTCAATCCCCTTCCTGTTCTTCCACCCAAGGCACCCCGCATATTCAACGCCGTTGTCACTCCAGAACGCCTTCACCTTCAACTCTGTTTGCCGCTCCACATCTGCCACAAACTCCTGCATGCACGCAAGGACCTCACTCTTCCGCTTCATTGGGTAGAGGTAGAGTTTCCGGCTGTGGTCATCGATGAAGGTGAAGAAATAGCAAGCTCCGCCAATGGAGCTCTCAAGCGGTCCACACACATCTATGTGTACCACGGCCAGTTTTGCCGATGCACGCATCCCCTTGGCGACAAATGGCTGCCGAGTTGATTTGCCAATGATGCATGGCTCACACACGGTCTCCTTGGTTCCATCAAGGCCGCTGATTTGGAGACCCCGCACCACTTCCCTCTTAGCCATCTCCTTCACTGTCGATGGAGAAATGTGGCAGAGTCAGCGGTGCCATAGGTTCAGGTCTCCTTCATCCTTCGTTGCAAGATTGGCGGCGTTGGACCCCACCCAGCTGCTGAGGATCTTCGCACGTAGAAGGTACAAGCTGTCCTATCTCTTAGCACGCGCAATCACCTTACCTTTGCCCTCTTTGCGGATGACGACCTCCTTCTTTGTGAAGAGCACCTCAAATCCCTTGTCGGTAAGGCGGCTAACGGAGAGCAGGTTTTGCCCCAAAGTTGGGCATATGCAGCACATCGTAGATTTTGCTTGTGACAGGTTTTCCATCTACAATTGACTCAATGCGGACATTACCCTCATCGGCGGCCACCTCTATTTCTCCGAGGCGCCGTAGGTGACAAATGCCGCCCTGTTGCATTGCGTGTGGCGGCCTGATCCGGAGTCAATGACGGCAACTCCCAGATCCTTCAAGTTGGTGGAGTTGTACGCCATAAGGGCGTGCTCATCTTTCTCCCTGCCCCGCTGCAATCAATCTGTTTTCTTCTTGGGACAGTTGCGCGCATAGTGGCCCTCCTTGCCGCAGTTGAAGCACTCCCCCTTCTTGTCACTCTTCTTGGTGCCCTGTTTGGCACCCTTCCACTTGTCGCCTCGGCCTCCACTTTGAGGATGAACCATGTAAGCTGAACTTGATGCCTCTGCACTCTCTGGACCGCCACGTTGCATCCACTCATTGGGTACGTAATCAGCAACCTTCTCGTTGAATGGCTTGCGTTGTGCCTTGCCCAAAATGCAAGGATTGCACTTTTTGTATGATGTTGCATTTGCTGCCAATTCTGCTAAACCATCAATGATGAGGCCATGGACCATGCTGCGTTTTGCCATCTCCTTAATGGTTGCGAGCGCCGAATGCCTCAACCTTCGGTGCCAGAGCTCCTGATCAACGTTTCCTACCTTGGCCATGTTGCCGACACACTCTTCTGAGTATGCTGCATCTGATGCCGCTGGGATTACCTTGGTCTCCACGATATAGACACCACCATCGCGCTTCACCTCCAGCACGACCTTGTCGCCGCCGTGGTTGCGCACCATTGTGCCTTTTCTGTGGAAGAGCACCTCATACCTCTTATCCTTCAAGCCGCTGATACTCAAGATGTCAACGAGCCTGGGGACAGGCTGCACATAACATATTGTGCGCAGCTCCTTCTTACCGCACACTACAACTTCCACCTCCATGTCGCCTTCACCAGCCACCGGGTGGACTTTGTCATTCGCGACCACCATTGACCTTGAGGAGTTCTTGTTGGTGACGAACCCCACCTTCATTACTAGGGTGTGCTCCTTGGCCCCGGAATTTTGGCACTGCCTGTTGGCCTTCTTGAGGAAGTGGTTCTTGTTGCCGTTGAGGAGCGCCTTGCTGTTGGTGTTTTTGCTGCCGGCCTTAGCCTCCTCCGAGCACTCACGGGTCCTAATGGCCCTCCCATCACAGTTACGGCATGCACCTTTCTTGTCGCACTTTTTTCTATTGTCCTTTCTGCTACTTCATTTGCCCCGGCTTCCGTCACCACATGTTTTGGTGACGAGGGCCAACGAGGAAGACGAGGACATCCCGCAGCGGCGCTGCGCCTCGTTGCGGATGTACTTTGCGAACGTGCCGTAGGTGAGCTTGTCCTCCGACCATCCTCCAAGGACGGTGATGAGTGGACCCCAACTTTTAGGTAGGGCCATGATGAGGGCCATCGCTTGCAGCTGCATGTGCATCTTCCACCCCAATTCATTGCATTTTGAGGTGAGCGACTTAATCTGGTGCATGGCAGAGATGACATCATCTCCCTCCTTGATTCTTACCGTGAGGAGCCGCTTCATTGCGAGGATTTTATTCACAAGAGACTTGGATTGGTGGATGGCGCAGAATTTTGGCCAAGCTTTAGCTACTAGCTTGCAGCCTTGAAAGTAGCCCCACTACAACTCGGCCGTCCCGGACACTAGGAGCATGACTGCCTCCATGTTCTTCTTTACGTAGGCCTGCTTCTCCACGTCTGTAGCAGTCGTCTCTATGAGCACCTCCTTTCCCAACATGACGTTCAGCAGCCCCGCATGCGCAAGGTGCAGCTCAAAATGCCACCTCTTTAGGGCAAAGCCTGGGCCTCCTGCATATTTTTGAATGGACTGTGTCTCCTTCTACGCCATTTATGTAGCTTCTACTCTGACGGGTTCTCAGAACTTCACGCCAGCGTCCAAGATGATGATCCAATGCAGTGTGTAAGAAGTGAACATTGGAGATGATCAGACCCGTGGGCCCACAACCCTTTGTCAGGGAATCCGTACGGTGCACTCCCGACATTAGTTTGATCCTCTCCAGGGGCTCACGTCTTCTGTTTTGGGCAAATGTGAGACTGAGCGTGCGCTTTTTGGTCGCCTCACACTACGTGAGGAGGAATTTAGAGACACTCACTTTTGCAAAGGGAATAACGCGATTTTGCATGAGGTTCTGTACATGGACATGATTGGAACATTTGAAGGGCAATTCATGAGATCTCTAGTACACCAAACCATGCACGATTTGACGAAGCGTAGCCCAAGTTCCGTTTATCGAAGTAGAGATCTCACCCACCACGAAAGCTTGACGCTGCCACACGTGGTGGCACCTTCCTTCACGTGCAAAGCGCCTTTCTCGAGGCGCAGATCCCATTGCACGTGATGGATGGTTCCCCTGCACTGTTTCCACGTATCTTCCCCAATTTTGGGTCAAGTTTGGTGATAGGGTGTGACAAGGTTTGAAACCTGTCCGTAGACTTGCAGTCAGAGTTTTGACCAAGTCCCCGAGTAACAAAAATGTACTACTAAGTTTCGGATACTGAGCCAGAATACTGGTGAACGCCCTCAGTAACAAACTGCACGACAGGATCCCATGGATTATCCATTGGTCGCCTTGGCAGACCTTCCAGAGCAAAGTCTCCAGATGGAACTTTTGTTACTCAGTCTGGTCGATTATTCACCGGAAGTCGAGTCGCGGGCGGCTCCCAGAGCCGCCTTGCACACCCTAACTTTGGAAGCCCGTATCTCCTTGGATACTCATCCGATTCCAGTGAAACGACTTCCACCGGATTCAACACCTTTTCCAATTTAAGGAGCAACCATTCATTTGAGGATGTGAGCAATCATTGAGTCGCCAGATCCAAATGCCAGGATTTTCCTCTCTCTAGCGGCTGGTCAGCGCCTCCCGGCGTCGCACTTGGGCATGCGGAGGGATAACTTTTCAACAGTTTTGAGCAATGGAAACCAACTCAACTTGATGGAAGCCTCCCACTGCTTCCTCTTTGGCTGCGTAAGCACCTCTGCACAGTCCTCGACTCCGTTGATGCAGCCAACATGCACCGCGTCATGCCAATCCATGGACCGGTGCCTTTGTCGAAGTGCTTCCCTCGTCTCCGTTGTCCCGCGCTGCGGCACAGCATTTTGGCGGTGCCTCGTGACTCTACTGCGATCCTTCCTACTCCGCTTGGAGCTGGACGTTGGATTACTTTGGTTATACATTGACCGGACGGCTCCTCGAGGGTCTCTCCCGCTCCAACAAAACATCGACTGGACGGACTGTGTATTCAAAGGACTTTTCTTTCTTTCCCGACGCGAACTCCGCCAGAAGTGTGCGATTGGGCACCTGCATTGCCTCCTTTGATGAATCTTTCCACGAGATCTCCATCCCAGCTATATTGTCATCAAAGTCCTCCAAGTCGGCTGCGGCACCTGCTGCACCGCCGTGCTCGAACGATGCATCCGTGACCTCAACGACCGCCAGCTCCTCATAGTCAAGGAGCTAGAACCACTCCCCTTGTTTTGGAGTGTTCCCAAAGCTCGTGTCATTGCTAGCGCTGCTGAGCAGCACTAGCAACAACACGAGTAGCTGAGCAGCAGGTTCCAGATGTCAGACATGGGGGAGCTGGAGTTCTATCCTCAGCAGACGGTGACCATGGAGGTACCAGGACAGAATTCCAACCATCTTCCTCAGTCCAACAGCGGAAAGTAGCAGCCGTCACTTAGCCCGTCCCACTATGTGTTCTTTAGACAGCGAGACCATATTCTACAATGCCTCAGAGTGGGATGCTTCCCCCGAAGCTACAGCAGGCAGGCCCTACTCTTGGGACCATTGCACAACACCATCGGCAGCCAGAAAACTTGGCCAACCTGATACCTCAGGGCCCTTCTAATCCGAGTGGACTCACCTCCGCCGTCCCGCACCCAATGGGTCAGAGGTGGACCTCCCGTTATCAGATCTTCCAGACAGCCCCATACCAGACCCAAATCTCCAGTTCCTTGGGTGGGCAAAATTCCTCATTCTCGCAGCATCCGATTCAGATGAATCTGACACACCCCTCATCCAGACAAGGAATTCCAGGAGAAGGAATGCAGGTGCATTCAGGTGTGCCCCCACAGGGACACTTTCAAAGGCATCCAAGTGGGGGTTCATTGATGAATCTACACAAATCTCATGGAAAATGTCATGCAGTGGTGCAAATGTTTCAACAGAGACAGACTCCTCGATCAGCTTGGTTTACCCAATCTGATCAATATTGGAGTGAAGAAATGCAGCAGACTTTTGTGCCGTCCATGCAAATCATGTCCTATCACACAGCACAAACCGTTGCAGGGTTACCACAAGCTGGGTAGCAAGTCTATCGAATGCAGCCGGGGACCCTTGTCCACGTGAATAGTCACAGTCAGGCGGCCGCTACAGCAGCTGCTGGATATGTGCCTCAGCCAGCCATCTTGGCCGCCAATGCCCCGAGAGGCCCTCGCGTCCCAGTTTAGACTCAGATCGTAGCAGGTGTAACTAACTGCAGCATGGTGCCTCTTCCCAAATTCATCTGAACTGACTCTGAACATCTTCTGTGGCTGGATACCTTCACAACACTACCAGGAGGGGACCCATGGCAATGGCTCCACCAGATCGCTCTTCAAGCTGCCATTGCACGTATCTTTATTGATCTCCTACAGGCAGCGGCAGAGTTCCACCTGCAAGGAGCCGTCACTGATTGGTACGACGTGCGGAAACCATTTGACACCTACAAAGACTTTGCGAATGCCATCATTGCATGGTTCAAGCCCCTCACCAAAGAGGAAGCCCTGCAAAGATAGAGAAGGATTTTATGACATCGGCTGACGATATCCAGCATTACGTGGACAAGTTCCTGCTTTGGTTCACCAAAAGCACAGAGAGAGAGGGTCTCCCACTCTGGGTGCTCCTGAAAAATCTGATCCACGCACTGCCTGAAAACATGAGTATGCATATGAACCCAGAAAAATACCACAGTCTTGAAGAAGCCACGACGGATGCAATGGACAGATATGAGCAGCTCCACACCACCAAGCAATATCAGATAGCAGTAGCAATAGCAACAACGGTGGGTGCTGGGGCACGTGCCGACCAGCAATGTGGTAAGGCATACTGTGAATGTGGCAGCCTTGAGCATCTACTGGCACATTGTCCACGTGCAGATCGATGGTGCAGAGTTCCAGCTTCACCAGTGCAGTATCAAAGGGAGGAACACTGGTAAGAATGCAGTGCAGAGAAAAACCGCGAGTGGAATTGCAATCGTCCACCCCTCCAACAACCCCACTCAGAACCCTCCCGGCATGTGGCCACGACAGCAGCAGCCCCTGCCCCCCAAGGACCCCTCTTGCCCACTCCTATGCCAAGCCACGCGGCACAGGGGGCGGATGCAGCAGGAGTGCGGAATGTGCATTTTGGCATGGTTATGGAAGATGATGAAGCTACTGAGCAGGTACCAACAGCGCACAGACAATAACAAATCAATGCGGTGTACGCGGCCGGGCTTGTGGGCTGGACCTTGTGGGAAGCCATGGATAGCCAACGCGGCCTCTGACAACATGCAGAAGCACAGGAAACCATCCTCCAGGAGGCAATTGACTTGCGCTTAGTGTGTCCCTGCGGTCTATGCAAAGCTGCAACAACACAGAAAGAGAGGGGGACCCAACAGCAACCGACAGGGGAAATAAAGCCCAAGGACCACACAACAACAGAACCATCCGCACCTCACGCTTCTCTGCTTCCTCCCTCTCCCGATGTCCCCAGAAACCCTGTGGAGGTCCTTCTGCAATGAGTATTGGCCGATTTCTCCCCCCCCTTGAATACTTACAGCTTCACCCTGAGATGAAAGCAGAATTTGATCGATGCTTCCGCAACATGGATCATCGCCTTGCCTCAGTGTGTATTCTACTCTGTTGTGAACAGGTAGCAACTGCGGGAAAGAGGAGGAAGATAATTGAAGAGGAGGAAGAAAATTGTATCTCCCTTGATGAAATTGATGAGGGATGGGCCCCCAAGCCTCTAGAACCGCCACGACGGGATGCTACCTATTATGAAGTTGTACGTTGCAATGTATGGATCTCGGGCCACAAGTCTTTGGCCATCAATGATTTTGGGAGCAATGCACACAACAATTGCACTATGCATCCTCGCTGTAGTGGGGTGGGCAGACCGGGTGTTACACACTTGCAGCATGTTCAGCAATGCTTCTGGATGTTTTGATACAGGGTTAGGTGAAGTGCAGAACCTTCCCATCCAGATCTGAGCCCTCCATGAGCCACGCACAATCCGTTTGCAGAACCAAGTCCTTCCACCCCTTTAAAACACATGCTCTACAAGCGGTTGACACCTGAACAGTGTGAACAGGTGAGATACCTGCTGAACCAACACTCAGAGGTATTCTTGTGAGCAACGTTGGACATCGGAGCAGTTGACGCATCTCACATCATCAGCTCCGGCGATACTCCACCTATGAAGCAAAAGTTCTGTTGGATACTCCATGACCAGCAGATAATCATATTGGATGGACTCAAGGAACTGAACAAGCAAAGAGTCATTATCCACATCAGTAGTCCATGGAGGGCCAATCTGGTCATCATGGGGACGCCTGATGGCACCAAGCGGTTCTGAATTTAATTCCATGATCTCAACCATATCACATAGGCAGATTCCTGTCCAATGCCACTGACTATCAACATTGAGGAGAAGCACAAAGAGGTTCACAGCTGGTTCATGAAGGATGATGTGAAGTTTGCGACCCATACCGTCACCATGCACAAGGATTCTATACCCAAAACCATGTTTGTCACCCCTCAAGGACAACATGCATCCACACGCATGCTCTTTGGGCTCCGCAATGCAAGTGCCACCTTTTGATGTGTTGTGGATGCCACCCTCCGCCACCTTCTGAATGTGAGCTGCTACATCCAAGATGTCCTGGTTGCTGCCCATTCCTTTGAGGACCTTCTCTCCACTCCGGACGAAGTCTTTGCAGCATTGAGACTCACCAAACTGAAGCTGAAGACAGCCAAATGCACCATTGATGCATAACAGATGGAGTTTCAAGGTTTGTTCATGAGCACCAAAGGGATCACAACCGGTCTTGAAATTATTGCAGCACTTAAACAATGGAAGGAGCCTACTTCCGCAGTACAGGTCAGAATCTTCCTCGGCGTTGTCTCGTTCTACCACCTCTTTGTTTAAGACCATGCCAAAATTGTTCGCCCATTACAACAGCTCACTCACAGGGACGCAAGATTCCTCTAGACAGCCACATTTCAGCAGGAATGGGGAGAGATCAAACTACGTCTCAAAACCAAACCGATGCTAGATTTCTCTGACTTAACATTCCTTTCATCATCACCATGGATTGGTCTTGCAAAGGATTCAGTTCCATCTTATCCCAGGAAGTGGAGCAGAAGATTCAACGTGTCACGGCCTATGCCAGCCAAGCTCTCAGTGACAAGGAAAGTAAATGTCCCTCAGTCAAGGGTAAGTGTCTTGCTGTCCTCCGGATGCACAGCCACTTCCATAACTACATAAAGAACATCAAGCCCTTTACCATCTACACAGACCACCANTTGTCTCGTTCTACCACCTCTTTGTTTAAGACCATGCCAAAATTGTTCGCCCATTACAACAGCTCACTCACAGGGACGCAAGATTCCTCTAGACAGCCACATTTCAGCAGGAATGGGGAGAGATCAAACTACGTCTCAAAACCAAACCGATGCTAGATTTCTCTGACTTAACATTCCTTTCATCATCACCATGGATTGGTCTTGCAAAGGGTTCAGTTCCATGTTATCCCAGGAAGTGGAGCAGAAGATTCAATGTGTCACGGCCTATGGCAGCTAAACTCTCAGTGACAAGGAAAGTAAATGTCCCTCAGTCAAGGGTAAGTGTCCTGCTGTCCTCCGGATGCACAGCCACTTCCATAACTACATAAAGAACATCAAGCCCATTACCATCTACACAGACCACCAAGCTATGCATTGGCTGCTTACTATGCAGAACCATGAAAGCATCCTTGCAAAATGGACTCTTTTGCTCCAAGGCTGTCTATGCATCAGATATCGTATTGCATTGACAAACCACCATGCTGATTCTCTGAGCCAACTTCTGCATGAATGTTGGCCAGAACCAACTATTTTCCGTGACTCCCAGCTGTCAGCACCAACAAAGGTCCCACCAGTTTGGGTGGAGTTCAATGGAAGGCAGCTGTGAGACTCTGCTCAGGGTGAAGAGCAGCTGGTATCCCAGCTCCTCCACATGGCCCTTGATGAGCATGACCCTGATCCGCCTTCTCCACAAGCGTAGGTGTCCTTTTCCAATACCGATAGCTGGCTCCCCTCCAGATTTTCTGCCGACACCGGCAATCCCACTGCAAAATTGGAACCCGCAGATCCATCCGGAACCTCTTGCATGCACACACGCCCTTGTCATGGGTTTTAATCACTGAAAGCAGAGGATGTGTGGGAGTGGTTGTAGTCCAAACCCATTACTGCTGAAAAATGGGAAGCTGCTGCTACATCCCATGGCTGGACGAATCCACCCTCTTTCTCCCGACATGCTCCTCAATCTTCTGAGCTCTCTCCCCCTTCTACCAACGATCAGATATGAACTCTCTTCCAGGTCCCTCGTCTCCTGGTCACCCTAGTTGACTACCTTGCCAATTCGCCGGATAGCAACGGTCTAGAAAATGGGTCCCGACATGGGAGGCCGCTAACCGCTCTTGGTATATCAACCAAGATAACATATCACCCTCGAACAAAGGATCCACACTTTAGGGTCATTCGGTTTGAAAACCTCACGAAGTCCATATGAAGGTCTTTAGTGTCTACCCTTGGCTGAACACTCTGTGAGGAGTCTCAAAGGCAAGATCTGTAAATGGATGCATACAGGGCACAAGCATTTATACTTGCACGGCATTGCTAATGCTTCTGCTCATGGTGGCTCCACAAGAATCAACCTCAGCCTACAGTCCTACTTGGCGCGTCCTAAGACCGCCAAGTGTCATCCTCAAGCCAGGCTCTAGAAAGCTTCCTAGAAGCTTCCTGTCCCATTTTGGGCCATAATGAAAAATGCGGCCGTCGCGGGATGTGAGCTCGCGATCCATGAGCTCGAGCGCCTTTCCCAACTAGGCCACAATGTTGTGTTTCCTAGGATGATCTCTAGGGGACATACCCATCACGGGCAGCGCATTCCTGGCCTATCTCAGAACAGACCAAGGGGCCGTACTCCATAGAGCAGTGCATGCCTTGTCTTTCCATGCAATCAGCCAGCGAGCCAATGGACAAGGTTCATACCATTCAACAAATCTCTCCCTTGCACCTCTGTCCATCTGTCGCTCATTGAGCTCCATCGTTGCCTTGGTGATCACCCTTTCTCTGCGGCATTCCTTCTGCCAAATCCACAAATTCCTGCATAGTGCAAGTCATTCTCAAGCGGCTTGGTCATGCAGTCAGCACGCATGCTCTTGGTTCTGCAGTGCTGCAAGTCCACCACGTTCTTCATGACCAGGTCATGTGAGTAGTGGTAACGTATGTCAATGTGCTTCGTTCCCCGGGAGATGATCTCATCTTTAGCCATCAAGATGGCGCTCATGTTGTCCACGTGTACAACCGTGGCATCCTTCTGTGGTAGTGTCATTTCGCCAAGCAAGCTACGCAACCATTGAGTCTCTTTGCACAACTCAGACAGAGCAATGTACTCTACCTCAGCCATAGACACGGAAACATAATCCTACTTCCTGCTGGCCCATGAGATGGCAGCACCATTCAAGATGCACACATATCCAGAGGTGGATTTCCGGTCGTCAAGATTTCCTCCCCACTCGGCGTCGGTGTAGCACTTCAGGCGGAGGGGGTCCGTACCTTCTTGGCCTCCAAGGACAAGGCCCATTTAACGTGTCTTTTGTAGATTGTGCAAGATGTGCTTGACTGCCAGCCAATGTTGTGGCCCTGGGTTGGCCACGAACCTGCTCACTTGTCCCATAGCATAGCAGATATCCGGATGAGTACCTACCATGGCGTACATGATGCTACCCATGGCGGACTGGTAGGGGATGTCTTGCATCTCCCCCTGTTCTGCTTCATTTCTTGGCGACATGGAGGCCTTCAATTTTGCATGGGTTGTCGTTGGGATGCTGACAGGTTTTCAGTCTTCCATGTGATTGAGCTTTAGTACCTCACCAATGTATTTGGTTTGATTGAATTCAATGGTGCCTGCTGATCGGTTGCGGTGGATGGCGATCTGGAGGTAGTACTCAAGAGGACCCTTGTCCTTCATCTTGAACCTTTTGCTAAGGTCAGACTTCAGCTCATCCAGCAGCTCGACCAAAGAAGAGCAGATGATCATATCATCCACATAGAGTGCAATGAGCATCAACCCAATCCCATCATCGCACACGGACATGGTTGGATCATTTTGGCAATGCGCGAGAGAGACACCGGTCATGGAACCGTCCATCTCTTTGTACCATATCCTCAGGGCCTGTTTCATCCCGTAGAGCGGTTTCACCAACTTGCACACCTTGCCCTTAGGAGCTTTGACTCCTTCGGGCACCTCCATCAACACTTCCTTGTTGAGCTTCCCATAGAGAAAAGTTGTCATGACATCCATCCACTGTATCTTCAGGTTCTTTGCGGCTGCGATGGCAGGGAGAGAGTGGATGGAGGCAAAAGTCATGACAGGCACAAACGTCTCATCGTACTTAGAGCCTAGGAGTTGAGAGAAACCCCTTTGCCACTACCCTTGCCTTGAACTTTTTGATTTTGCCGTCGTGCTTCTTCTTCACTCGGAGGACCCACTTGGATCCCACCACGTGGACCTTGTCGGGTCTATCCACCAGCACCCACGTGTCGTTCTCGGCAATGGACGTGAGCTCGCTGTCCACTGCCTCCTTCCACTTGGCCGCATCCGGGCCATTCATCGCCTCCGCCACCGTGGATGGCTCTCCCTGAGCCATGCACGACCAGCTAAGGCCAGACCAATCGTCCTCATACTGCAAAGGTTCTTTCTTTGATCGCAAATTGCGCCGGGGTGCTTGTGCGTCTTCTTGCTTTGGTGCTGGTGCTTGCACAGGTGGTGGTGTATCGTCATCGTTGTCGTCATTGTGAGAGGAGTCATCAGACTCCAAGTCAGACTCGGAAGCCCCAGACGCCTTGGTATCCGCATCCATGTCAGATGCTGCATCATCCTCCGCAGGTACTCTCCCATTCCCACCACCTGCTAGCAAAGCGAGCCACTTGTTGGGTGCTTGGTCTCCAGACTCAAGAAACACTATCCTCTCTCCCGCCTTGGGAGCGAGGATCGGGTCTAGCAGCTCTCCCTTTCCAAGGGTGCATTCGTCAAACACAACGTCGCGGCTCCTCACCAGCTTGCCTGCTGCCCGGTCCCAAAACTGTTAGGCTTTGTGTGACGTGTCGTACCCAACCATGACGCACGTTTTGGAAAGTGCGTCCAGGTTGCCTCCACTTTCTCCCGACTTGATCTTCACCCATGCACTTGACCCAAATACCTTAAGATGAGAGGCGTTGGGTTTCTTTTCCAACCATGTTTCTTGTAGGGTCTTCAGCTGCTTGTCTTGCTCCTTTCCAAGCTTCCGCAAGGTGTGAGGTTCAAGAGGTGTGAGGTTCAAGAGGTAGCAAGCCGTTGTTCCAGCTTCAGCCCAAATGTAAGGTGGGAGCCTGGCGTAAAAGAGCATGCTTTGAACCATACCGAGTAGGGTCTGGTTCATCCTCGCGGCCATGCCATTACTTTGGGGGTTTTAAGGGGTGGTTTGCTCATGGCGTATCCCATGATGCTTGAGCCAAGGCTTGCATGCATCCTACTCACCTCCATTGTCATTTCGGAGCATCTTCACCTTCTTGTACGTTTTTCGCTCTACCATAGGGACGAACTCTAGGAGCTTCTCCTTGACCTTTCCTTTTGTTTTAAGGAAGTAGATCCACAATTTGCAGCTGTGGTTATCGATGAAGGTCAAGAAGTACTTGCTTCCTCCATTAGACGTCGTGCAAAAGGGTCCGCACACGGCATTATGGATCACGTCCAGGACATTCTCGGCTCGTTGATCTCCTCTCCAAAACGATTGCTTCTTTGCCTTTGCTTGAAGACATGGTTCACACAACGTACACACTTCTCCTTGCTTCATGGTGCACCCTTCCATTCCACACACTACCACAATCACCAGTGCCACAGCTCAGCGTCGATGTCCTTGGTTGATGTGGCGGATGCAGCGGTCGCTGGTGATGCATCCTTTGACTTTGGTGCCACTGTCTTGGTGGCACATGCGAGTCCCTCATCCAACATCTTGCTGACTTTGGTTTGAAGCACGTAGAGGCCGTTGAATCTTGGAACTTGAAGCATGAGGTCGTCTTTGGAGTACAAAATTTTGATGTCTTCATTCTTTGGGGCTACGTCTTCCTTGTTGGTGAACACCAGTGTCATGTTGTTTTTGGTGATTTGCGAGATCGAGAGCAGGTTTGCTGCAAAGGAGGGCATGTACACCACCTTTTCAACGTTGACCGCCTTCTCGGCACCGTTCATGTTGAACGTGATCACCTTGTCCCCTTCGCCCATGGCTTGGACGACGCTGCCGTTTTTACACTTGATGCACATGTCAGATTCGGCCATGGAGACAAATCCACCCTTCTCTTTTGATAAGTTGTGGTTGGTGCCCGAGTCAAGGGCGAATGCCCCGGGCCTAAAGAGGGCTTCCCGCTTCATGGGCAACCCTTCAGCCATCATGTTGGTGAGCTCCATCTCCTTCCCACCTTTGTTCCCGCCTTCTTTCCTAGGACTACGGTAGTCCCAAGCCCAATGCCTAGCCTTGCCACAGTTGTGAGAGTTGCCGGGCTTCTTGGAACTCTTCCCGCCACCATTGCCTTTCCTTCCACCGCCACCGCTTCTGCTATTGCCTTGGCTGGAGCGAGAGCTTGCACTTTGTCCACCAAAGCGATAGGCATAGGCTGAGGTTTTTGCCTCACTACTACTGCGTCGCATGGACTCGTTGCGGACGTGTTCAGCGAAGGCCTCATACGTCAGATCTGCCTCCTTCCAACCAACAAATACGGTGATCAAGGACCCCGAGTTTTTTTACAGCGCCATGAGAAGGATCATGGCACGCATGTTAGAGTCCAGATTCCATTCCATTCGCTGGACCTCCTGCAGCACGTTGCCGAACGACTGCAAAAATGCGGGTATCGACTCTCCTTCGCTCACCCTCATCCACATCAACCTTTGGAAGATGAAGAGTCGGTTTTCTAGGGCGTTTGATTGATGCACATGGGAGAGTTTTGCGTAAGCCTTGGCAGCCAACGTGCATCCTGTGATGTGGGAGTGTTGAGTCTCGTTGATGGACATCACAAGTATGGCAAGAGCCATGTTGTTCTTCATCGTCCATGCTGTAAGGTCAGCCGCATGCGTGGTCACTGTTGCATCGGCGGGTGCTGTCACGGTCCATTTTAGGATGTCAAGGTAGCCATGCACATTCATGACAATCTCAAACTGCCATTTCCATAAGGGATAACCTGTGCCCACGAATTTGGACAAACCCGCCTCAAGGCGGGCTTGAGTCGGATCCGCCATTTTGTGCAGTTTCTTGTCTTCTCTGCTTTGTTGCTACTCTTCTTCGTTGAGGCGGATGAGGCTGATGAGGCTGCTGATTGCGACCGTTGTCAAAGGTGTAGTTGGTTCCGTTGCATGCCCCTCCTGCCCATGATCCTCTAAGGCGATGGTGCCGTAGTGAGAAAAACAGACTGGGAGTCTACCACCTTCTAAAGGGGTATAGCTTTATCCCGTTGTGGCTCTAGGGTCTTGTCCAACATGGACAGAGCTATTCCTCGTCCCCTGGTCTACCACGAGTGCGCACCCTACTTGAGGAAGCTGATGGAGCCGATGGAGCAGATTGGAGCCGTCCGATCTTTGTGTACCTGTTGTACCTGTGCGCCCTGCAAGAACATGCGCTAGTCCGTCTTGGACGCGTGCCTTAGAACCAGAAGTGTGGGCCCATAACCCTTTGTCAATGTGTCCGATAGCAACGTTCTAGAAAATGGGTTCCGACATGGGAGGCCGCCAACCGCTCTTGGTATTTCAACCAAGATAACATATCACCCTTGAACGATGGATCCACACTTTAGTTTCGTTCGGTTTGCAACCTCACAAAGTCCACATGAAGGTCTTAAGTGTCTACCCTTGGTTGGACACTCTGTGAGGAGTCTCAAAGGCAAGACCTGTAAATGGATGCATTCAGGGCAGAGGCTTTAATACTTGCACAGTATTGCTAATGCTTCTGCTCATAGTGGCTCCACAGAAACCAACCTCAGCCTACAGTCCTACTTGGCGCATCCTAAGACCGCCAAGTGTCATCATCAAGCTGGGCTCTAGTAAGCTTCCTAGACGCTTCCTGTCCCATTTTGGGGCACAAAGAAAAATATGGCCGTTGCAGGAGTTGAGCCCGCGACCGATGACCTCCGGCACCTGTCCTAACTAGGCCACAATGTTGTGTTTCCTATGGTGATCTCAAGGGACATACCCATTATGGGCAGTGCATTCCTGGCCTATCTCAGAACAGACCAAGGGGACGTACTCCGTAGAGCAGTGCATGCCTTGTCTTTCCGTGCAACCAGCCAACGAGCCAGTGGACAAGGTGCATACCATTCAACATACCTCACTCTCCATTCTTGCAAGAAGAAACCGTTTCCTGCAACTTCAACTCCGCAAACGTTAAGCTAGCTCAAGTGGGCCTTTTCCTGAAATGTTTTGTGCTACCCATTTTGGGTTTCTGCCAACTCCAACTTTGCGGCAACAATATTCACGTGGTCGCAACGGCGGCCCTGCATGCTGATGGTCTCTGCTGGGCACCTGGGTCTCTGCAGACACCACCTCCATGAACAACACCCCTCTCCATTGCATGGTGCCATGCATGGATCTTTGAAAAACTTTGCAGCCATTGTGGACACTGGCCCACCTCATACAACCATTGCCAGGCGGACCGCATCCTCGCCATCAAATGGCTTGCGCCGCTGCAAGCCAGTGTTTCAATGGATAAGGGTTTTCTCAGCCTCATTTTGTACAAATCAGTTATTCACTCAATTATTCACATCTAAACACACAGCTTTTGCTCTTGCACCCACTTCACTCTCTACCTCCACCCCTCTCCTCATGATGGAGGGAGGTGGTGGCCACATGCTTCCTGCACCAAAGCAGTGTGCCGCCAGCAGAGGTGCAACGGGAAGAAGTTATCAAGGACCTTCAGATGCAGCTAATCAGAAAAGAGGAATACCCGACAGCAGAAGGAGTGGGGGATTGGTTGATTCTGATGCTTCAGCACGTTGCAAAGGAAAATTAAGGCATGCAATGTGTAGAAAAGCAGGCACAGAGTGACGTAGAAGATGTGAAGGATTGGATTCCTTCAATAGTAGATGGACTGAAGAATGATGAAAAGGAAATCAGAGATAGAAGGAAGGAGCATACAAGGCAAAGTGAGGTGGCCCGCAGATTGTGGGAACAGGAGGAGGAGACACCAGGAAAGATGTCGGCAGGAACAAAGCGGAAGAAACAGCCCTCAACTCTATCTACGTGTCAAGGGGCAGGAGCCAGGTCCGCAGAGGGAGCCACTTTTGGAGCGGAGAAACCCAAGGCAGGACAAAAAACCAAGGAACATGCCAAGATGAAGTTGCAGAATGCACAAACCATTATGTTGGCTGGCCTGGGTTCCGCGGGAGGCACCGTGGAAGGAGTGCTAGCAGGAGAAGGGGTGTAGCAGGAGCCTGCAGCACTCCACACCAATCTGGCAAGAACACAGAGAGACCAAGGGGGTGTAGAAGCTATGGATGCTACACCCCTAAGTACAGAAGCCATGACGCAAAACTGTTGTGGGAGTGATCTCTGTACCAACAGTAGCTGCCATGGAGGCCCAAAAAACAGCTGGAGAAGGCATGGCTGCTGTGGTTGAGGCTACAGGAAGAATGGGCACAGAAGCGGGAATGCGGAAAGAGCTGGAGGCAGACACCAGATCAGGGATGGCAGCAGAGAGTGTTTGCAGCCCGCTGAGAATAAGATCATGAGGCGAAGGAGAAGGAACCACTCCCACTGAAGCTGGTGGCAAGGGTACCACTGCAACTACCATTTTTTTCAGTTCAATGAAAGGGTGAACAGGTGAAGGGGTAGTGCGGAAAGCTTTTGGAACCATCGTGCATGCCCATGACCCGAAACCAACTGGCACTGCACCAAAAGCTGTGGAACCAGTCATAGTTGCACAACGGATGTCACCTGTCGACTCACACAATCAGGAGGATGAGAGGAAAATGCATGAGGAGGCAAAGAAAATTTCATCATAAGCGGAAGCAGATATGGGATGACAATTGGACGCCTGGCAACACCAGAAAGCAGAGGTGCAGATGAAGAAAAAAAAGGAGAGGGTCTATGTGGCCGCGGAAGGACACGGGCACAGTGTGTGTCATGTCAGCAACCGCACTCCACCACGACCATGCAAAGAGAGAGGGTGCGGAGATTAAAGCACCACCAAGAAATTGGCAACAGAATGCAATGGAAGAAACGGCCAGCTCTTCAGGCTGCACCCTTAAAAACTTAGTCAGCCAGGAAGAAATGGCGCGGCTGGTGGACGCAAGGATGGAAGCAGGACGGGTCAAGAAAATGAGAGAGATGCGTGCACTTCTCGACGGACTCCCAATCATCCGCCCATCCACGCCTCCAACAAGCCTGCGACAACAGAATCCCAGACCCATGCCTAGTCTTCCTGCACCATTACTAAGGCTGACGCGAGGAGTATTGGTAGTTACTAGAGAAGTCTCTCCTAAGGGGGCGCAAAAAAACAGGCGTAATTATCACTAGCATGGGAGCAGAAGGCAAAAGGGGCACAGAGGAAGGAGGTTTTGGTCATGTCCGAGCTGAAAAAGCTGGGTGAGGACAAGGACGCAGCTGACACTGAAGAAGAAGAGAGGATTGTGGTGGGGCAGCACCTGGTGAAGCAACCCGGAGGAAGTCCAGAACTTCCTTCCAGAGGAAAGCAGAAATAGCCACTTCCGCAGCAGTAGAGGAACATAGATGAGTGGAACCTGGCGATGTGGGAGCTGCATGATCTGGGCCTTTCTCATGACTTCCCAGGTCCAGATAATTGGAGCCAACCTCCACAGAACATCTGTGATGCCGCAAACATGGTAATCTCGGAACAAGTGTGGGAACAGCAGAGGAAGGAGGAGGAGGAGGCAAGACACAAATGGGAAGTGGCGGCAGTAGTGGCAGTGGAAGCAGCCATACAGCCGGGAAAGAAGAAAACAAAGGGAAATACATGGGATCCGGATTATATGTTGGGGCAGGAGGAGCAGGCTGGAACAAAGGGAAGGAAGTTTTGGACTTCACCGAAACAAAAGGGGTCCCGAAAGACAGGAATGACGGGTCTAGGGAGTGGCGCAGATGCTAAAACAGCTGGGAGGCCTGCTTCAACACTATCAGTATCTTTTGGAGCATGAAAGGGACCTTTTCTGTGTCCTGCGCAGACAACACGGGTTCTACTATGATCGGCGTAGACCGGATACTCTTGCACCTGCTGCAAAAAATTACATTTTGGAATATGGGTGCCTCTGGAAGGAAGTCAATGCGGAGCAGAGCGTCTGCAATGTTTGCCGCACCCAGAAATTCAGAAGCTGGTAGTGCAGAAATGACATGACCAAAATCACATCGGAGGGGACAAGTTGACCTGCTGGCTCCGCACTCAGGTGCACATCTTTGACTTGACCACGGTGGTACACCAAGTAACACAAGGGTGCTTCACCTGCTTTCAGTTGTATGAACCAGGACCCCAAGATGTCCATTCATACACACCTGCACATTACAGAAACCCCACAGAGCAGATCGATATCAACTACCATGGGCCGCAAAAACCATGGAACAAGAAAAGGTTTTGGGTGGCTGCGGTGGATCATCTCACCAAGTACCTCCATGCTCTGCCTGACAAGATGGCAGCAAAGGCTGCACAGTTCATCCGCAAAGAACTGTTCTACAATTTTGGTGGGGCAAACATCATTCACATCGTCAACGGGACAAATTTTCAGGAAGCGTTCTGCGCAGAACTGCAGCACTGGGGTGCTCGGCATGTGCACTTCGGCTCGCAGAAAGATGCTGGCCAGAATCACAGGGACTGGTGGAGTGGATGCATGAAGTACTGGAACGGGTGGTGGAAGTTGCGGGGGATAACAACTGGGTGTAGGTGCTGAGGCAAATGACGTAATACCTCAACACCACCCCTGTTGCTGCAACTACATTCTCACTACACCTTCTGATGTTAGGTCATGCACCGTAGAGTGCCCTGAAAATGCCACTGCAGCCCTCACACTGCCAGCATGGGATCTACCGGTGGACAAGACAAATGAGGACAAACATTCTATGGGAGAAATGATGGAGGAGGAGAAAGAGAGGAAGAGGAACGCAAGGCACAATGCAGCAGTACATAGCTGACTGACAGAGGGAGAGCGGCAGAATGAGGCCATGAAACCTGAACCGCGCCTCCTCACCTCTGTGAAATCCCTCCACACCTGTGACAAGAAGAACGAGGGCATCAACACGTACTGCTTTTGAATAGATGAATCTTTCATCCACCGCAGCTCTTTGTGAGGAAAGAGGGAGAGTCACCTCTATGTCAACGTGCTCTACATCTACAGGGAAGATACAGGACATCTGTGGCTGGATGGAAAAAATGGAAGAAGCACATACCCCCGGACTGAGTTCTTCCTGCTGCTGGATGCATTGCGTGCACACATCGGTGGCTTGGGCAACAAGATACCACCAAATCAGGATCCCTAGGATGGCCCCCCGTGGAAATTTTTGAGCTGCGGATGGCAGAAATCCTAGCAGATGAATGGTTGATGGCTGAAGCACCAGAGGTGTTGCGCTGCCTGGAAATGCAGGAGGAGGAGAAAGAAAAATCTGTGACAGAGCAGAAGGAAGAAGGAACAGAGCAGCAGCAACCAACCGAGAGGCAGGGACAGGAAGAAAAGACATTTGTGGAAGGGGTGATGCAGGAAGGAGGGCACAATTAGTGAGACACTTCACCGAAGGAGGCAAGAAGTAACATCGGACCCTGCTAACATTTTGGACATAACTTGCTGGGAGGAGGAGCCAACAATGTGGTCTGCGGCCACTGCCAACACGTGGTGCACCAGGGATTCCCACATTGCCTTTCCAGAAAACACCCATTCCAAGTGAAGATGCAGTACATGCAGTGTGAAGAGGAGCAGGAGTGGCAGTTACCAGAAAAGTCTGTTGAAGAAGAAGAGGAGGATGAGAACGATGAAGAGTACGAAGGGAGTGAATGTTCAGGAGACAAGAATGACGAGGATGACAAAGAGGACCATCCACCAGACATGCGGATGACCCCACCAGACCAGGGGAAGGAGGAGAATCAGGGTCCAGAGGATGCCCCCGTGGAGGAGGAGGAGGAGGAGAAGGAAGAGGAGGAGGAGAAAGAAGAGGAACTTGAGGGGCAGCAGGGGTGCGGAGGACAGCTAGACTGGGATGGAGCATAGATCCCCAGCCATTCCAGGCATGAGGAGTGGACGGAGCTGGGGCGGAAGAAGGAGGATGACAGGAAACTCTGCTGGGACTGCCAAAGATTGACAGGGCAGATGGGTGGCCGACAGGATGGTATGGATGTGGTGGTGCCACGTTGTTGTCTGTGGTGTGATATGGGCCTTTGTGAAACCATCAATGTGATCAAAAGTGCTCAAGCAAGGTACTCAAGTGTTCACCTGTAGGAGGGTGCTCCAAGCAATAGGAAAGAGGTTGTGCCGCAATTGCTATCGGCGTTCTACATAGTGCGTTGATAGTGACAAAGAGGAGGATGAGGAATAGGAGGATCATTCACATGAGAGTAAGGATAAGGGAGAGGAAGAACACGAGCTACCTCACTCAAGACTTACTCCGCAGACAGGAACATGGCTGGAAGGTGGAGACATTGCTTCTGCCACGGATCAGGAAGGAGAAAGCAAATCATGAAAAAGCTGTGCAGAGATCCTCATTGGTGGTGAAACGAAGTGCAGCAAGTGAATGAAAGCAGACCATGAACACACACTACATGATCCCGGAGAATGTGTCAAGGAAAACACATCTATGCATCCAAAGCACAAGAGGGCTGGTCACTGAGAAAGGGTTCCGGCCATATGAGTGCGTACACTGAATTGGACCCTATCATGGAGCTTGCATCCTCTGTCCCAGCTGCAACAACGATATCTTGAGAACAAGATCAGGCTACAGGAGGTGGAGAAAAATTTTCATGTCAAAACTGCATGCTGTAGAATGGAAATGGTGTATGAATGTGCAAAAGGTGCAAACACGCTTTGGGGAGTGGTGATGGATAGGGGGTGGAAAAAAGTGACCAAAGTGGGTTTCTTGCAGAGAGGCTGTCTTCTTGGTTCTATAGCAATTTAGAGAACTTGATTCGGAGTCCGTTTGAGGGAGATATGATTTTTCAAGGTTTGGTGGCAGTGGGTCCGGTTCAAGTCACAGCTCTTGCACAACCAGCACCAATGACGGACAGAATTATTGGGCAGGGAGGCTTGGAGTGGCCTTCAAGATGTAAAGGTCGCAGGAGGAACTTCAAGGAGCTTCAAAGAAGATCCACATCAAGATTATTGGTTGTTCACATGGCAGGGATGGTACTTCTCTTGTGTGAGAGTGTGACTACCGCTCATCCCGCTGGGCTAGGAGTGTGCTTGGAGGTGAACCTTGACAGAGTGGTTCTTCAAGCTCCATGTGCCAAATGAGGCGTACTTAGGCTTGTTAGAAAGCTGTGGTAATGTTATCTGTCTTCCTTGAGTAAAACAAGCCATTTGCACTTTCTACACAACTTCACGTCCTTCTGTATTTTTACCTCTGCAACCTGCAACTTCTTTGTCACATACAATTGGTCCTGCCTAGCGCTCTTGGTGAGACTAATCACCTCCCTGCAGGCTGCTTGAGTTTCTATGCATTGGAGCCACTGAAAGGAGGGCCATACATCTGCAGAATGGCCGGAGGAGTGGAAAGGAATGCTTCTGGTATAGTGTGAACAGTATGCGTAGGCGGTTCACCGAAGCTGCGCGGCTTTGGAAGTCACTAAGGATGGCAATGGGTTGGAAATCTGGGTCTACCACGGGTGTGCTGACTGGGATGCAAGACCATGTTGCGGAGGCTGCCTGGGATATCTGGGACCAAATCAGAGAATGGAAAAACATTGCTGTGGATGTTGCCAAAGTCTCACTCATGAGCAGCACGGAGAATACAAGAGAGGCCCTGTGACGGGGCAATCTGGAGTGGTACTGTTCCAAGTGTCTGGAAGCTGGGAAGTTTGATCTGCCATCTACTATACTGAAATAAAAGTGAAGGCACCAGAGACGGAGCCTCGAGTGGAGGGGGTGGGGTAACAGAGTTAACAACAATTTTCCCATTGCTAGATATCTGCTGCAACTAACTCCAGGTTAACCCACAAAATCACTATTGATAAAGCAAATCTGGCTGAATTGTCTGCGGAATGCACAAAGGAGGGCTAAAGAAAGGAATGAGAAAACAGAGATAATGCTGGCTCCTGCACTTGTGCAGCGGAGCATAAGAGCACTGACTGGTGAAAGTAAAGGCAGCGGACGTGTGGACCAGGTGTCCACAGGGGACAAGGGAAATTCCTGCGCAAAGTCGATCAAGAGAGAGGAGACAAGAGCCCACACCACAGGAGGAGAAAAAGTGAAAAAAGAGAAGATGTCATCTAAGTGGAGTGTTAAGGATTGCAGAGTGAAATCCATCAAATGGGGAGAAACATGTGAGAAAGAAACGGGTGGCAGAAACAAGTGGATTTGGGTGAAAGGAGATGATGAAAGGAAAATTTGCGGCAAGCCATCTGGACCATGGATATGCGGTAAGGAGGGAAAACGTGCAAAATGAGTAGAGTTGAGAAAAGTGTGGGCCAACACTGTAACTGCTGGAAGAACGTGGCGAGCTGCACAAGTTCAGAAGATGATGTAACAGAAGGAGTGCAGATGGGGTAGAGGGATAGTAGAGGTTGAGGGATTGAGGTAGTAGGATGATGTGGAAAAGGGGAAGAAATTCCATTTGCATCATATGTGAGTGGAAGGGACAAGACCCATGGTGCTGCATGGCCATGTAGAGTCCTTATAGTATTTTTGGGTACTTTATAAATTAGTCATGCAGTTCATGTAAATTTTTCTTCAATCAAGTCTCAAATCTCAGACTCTCACTTGCCGTCTTGCAATCTTGCTCGCAATCCACAGTTCATTTGCTGCTCAGTTGATTCACGCGACTTCACATGTGCCTGTGTGCGGGCTTGGACTGGCCAAGGTGGGATTTGAGGGATCGCGCGGTGTGGCCCCGGGGCTGAGAAGCGGCCTGGCAGAGCTCCACCCTGCAAAAGTCAAGTGGCTAACACAAGAGCAAGGTCGGAGAGGCACGGAAACATTGGGTATGTACATGTAAGTGTGGATATCTGTTAAGTTCCCCTTTCCATTGGAGCTGAATGTGAAGACAACCCTGAAGGTCCTGTGTGGTTAAATGCTAGGAGAAGGGAAGGAGGAGATCTGGTAGTATCCGTGGAATGTACAAGTAGAAAGGAATCCTCTGCCGCATTAAGTGCGATTGATAGTCATTGTCGCTGGTCTGACAGCAATATTCAGAAGAGGATGAAGGCATCTTATACACTAAACAGCAGAAGCATCAGGAGAGGATCCATAGCAGGACCATAGATCCTATGTATCCAAATAGCAGAAGAGTTAGAGGGTCGGCACCGCGGATCCCATGGAGATAACAAAGAAGAGGTCAAGGTTAGGTGAGTTTGAAGGGATGTGCAAGAATATCATTCCAACCAGGGAGGAAATCTGGCATGAAGTAGAAAGAAACAAGTAGCAGCATATCAGGGAGTGCGGCAAAAATTGGGGAACAATGCTGGTACACATTGGCTTGGAACTCGTGTGCGTCTTCGTCAGGGAACTTGACCATATCGAGTCCCTCCCAGAACCGCAGCCACTCCTTTCCTTTGTGATTCCCAGTATGCTTTCAAGCTGCTGCTGCAGAATTTGGAAGCACTGGGACCTGTGGTAAGCTCAGCTGCATCCGCTGATCAGGT